>JADDOH010002808.1:0-54846 GCA_016648135.1 Agrypnia vestita
ATGTTTGGAGCCAGTGGTTGAAAAATTTGTCTATACATTCTTTCTGGGGATGGAGAGAGAAAAAACTGATATTTAATTTTTATTCTAAATAAATTTTTTAAATAAAATGTGTCTCGAACGGGAGATGTAATATGTAATGTTTTTCTTGGCATTTTGTAAAACGTCCAATCACAGAGAGTAGATGCGACAGTATAGCTTATTTTTTTAAAGGTTTGTTTTTCAAACTTTATTCTAGTTTGACAGCAGACGTCTGATTTGTGCTCAGTTTGCTTTGCCATTTCACCATGAATGTACTTACCTATGCCAGAACAATGCTTACAAGTAGTGGAAATTTATTTCGAAAATCGTGATTCAGTTTGCGAAACTTATTGTGCGTTACGTTAATTCTATGGTCAACATAACCGTCCATTGGAGCAATTAATTAAAATAATCATGGATCATTTTCGCACCACTCCATACTCTTACGATAAAACGAATCCTCAGTCGTATAGTGCGCACCGCAGAAGTTGTTTCTGCTGTGGAGGGTAGTATAAAAAGGACCCGAATGAGTCGATTCGCAATCGTGCACAGCTAGTGAAGTTGTGTCCATCCACTTTATGGAAGATTTCGCAGAAAGATCTTGGTTTACGAGCTTACAAGATCCAGCTCATGCAGGAATTGAAGTTGCTTGACCATTGTGTGTATCGTACGTTCAGTAAATGGGCCGAAAACGAGATTGCTCTTGGTCCTCATTTTCACCACAATTTTTTTTTTAACAATACGGCCCATTTTTGGTTGAATAGCTACGTCAACAAGCAAAATTTCCACACTTAGGTAAAATCATATTTAAACACTAATGTCATCAAATTATGTTTCCAATAAAGCCAATCCAATAAAGCCATTTCCACGATTTTTATGTGTTTTATTTAATCTACAAATTATTTATCTCAAAAAACAAATCTTGTGCAGAAGGGTATTAATACCAGTCATTCGACTAGTGTCTAAGGGCCGGTTGTTTGATCTGTAGTTACAGTAATAGTTAAACAGAAAACATAGATTTTTATGAAAACGGGTGTTTTGACTGGTAGAAAATGCAAAAATCTATGCTCTAACTACCAGGTACGTGTAGTGTAGTGAGAACAAGAAGTATAACTTTTATTTAAACATATATATTTGGAAAAAAATTGATATTAAATATTTATCAGGCAGAATATTACGTAACAGAGTATTAATTAAATTAGTATAAACCACTACCAGATTTTAGGTCTACCGGTTTCGAGATGTACCCGTCTCTTTGTCGGGACCAATACTATACACTATACACCACAACCATAGTATTGTTAACTTATCACCAATATTTATCACATGCATGTTAATCTTGTCAAAGACAAGCATGCACAAGCATGTCTGTACTGTCAAAAATGTATTTTTGCTGCCAATTTATCTTAATATATGCAGAATATTTTGAATTTGTCCAAATTTTTCATAACACAGTACTTGATTTTTGTCACAGGAACATAATTAATCAATATAAAATTTGATAGATATGGTATTCTATAATGGTTGGAATTGGTGAACGTTACATTGTGTAAAGTGACCACTTCAGCCAGCCATATGATAGGTCGTAAGCCCTATGAACACCCAAAGTCTTCCGTACCTACTTTCCCATAAAAATATAATTTCGTCTCTGAGACATCTATAATATATATTTATATATGCACTTTAGTATTTTGTGACAATAAAGGTAAAAAAGATAAGGTAAGTAGATAAAAAGATGTATGTTTAGGGAGCAGAAGAACTCTAGACTGCGAATTGCGAATGCAAGGTTTCACTAGTAGGTATTTTCGAATATAACTATTGTTTTCAGTGGTATAGATATCTAGCCCAATAATACCAAAGTTACATAAATATTCTTTTCCCAAAACCCTGGATTTCTACCTGCTGTACCTACATTAGATGAGCTCGCGAAATTACCTGATGGAAATGTGTCAAAGAAAAAATTGGAAAATACTAATAAACGAGTTAAAACTGCGATGTTTTAAAGCTGAATACCAAAGATTAAGCTAAGTAAGGTTATACGATAAGAACAATATTTGGTATATCATTCTTATCATTACCTTGACTTGCCCTTGCCTTATCATCATCCTATATTGGGTGTAATCCGAAAAAATTAATTGTGAATGATACGCAACGAATAAAATAAGTTTAATGTATTTTAATTTATACAAAATTAAACTTTTTAATACACATGTTAAGTTTTTATTTTATTCTTAACATAGGTAATATAATAACCTTTATATTTCCTAATATATACAATGTAAAATATCAGTATATTAAATTTCTAATCAAAAGCAAGTATCACAAACTTTCTTAGTTTTTTCTTAAAAGTTTTCATATTTTTTTCGTCCCTAATATCCCCTGGCAGACTCAGATACAACTTCATCCCATTGTACATCACAGAATTTTGTCACTAATAATTAATAACTAATCTAAATACAAATTTTGTCAACCTATTCGAGTAGGGTGTCGCGTAGTGGGGAGTATTTTTTGGTCATTAGAGGGAACAAATTTAAGATCGGAGAAGTGTTATTAAATGTGATGTAATTCATGAGTGTTTACTCAGAATTTAAGTTCTTTAGTATTTCAACCATTTTCAAATTGTTCACTGTAAATCCTTTATAAAGCTACAGATACACTTGCTTATTTAGTGGTACGTGAGCATGTGCAGTATCGACCTTCTTTAGGCCTTGCTTATTAGTGGCATGTGTATACGCACATTGCTAGTAATGAGCATGCCACTGTCATTCACCATAGAGAAGGGGTACCTTTGGGTACCTTATTATGAGCATGCTTATGTCATTCGCGGCTAGTATTATCAATGCGATCTTCTCAGTCCGTGACAGATGAAACAAATATGGCGCGTTGGGGAGATGATAAAACATTACTTTTCGTGACTTATTATAGGAATCACGAATGTCTGTGGAATACTCGGTCACCGTTGTGTAAAAATAATATAGTGAGAAATAATGTTTATGAAACTTTATTAATAGGCACGAATGATTCAAATCTTACAATTAAAATTATAAAAACTAAAATCAAAAATGTGCGGAAACTCGGGAACTTTTTTGATTTATTGGTTCACTTGAATTTTCTATTTCCGTTTGCAATGTTTCCATTTTGAACAAGCATCTGTGTTTGATTGTTAGCTTTGGGCATGCTTATTTATGAGCATGCTACTAATAAGCATGCCAGTAATGAGCAAGTGTGTACAATTGTTAGGGCATGCTCATTAGTGGCATGCTAATGAGCATGCCACTAAATAAGCATGTGTATCTGTACCTTAAGAAGCCGGGTGGAGTAGTTTTAATATATGACTATTGAAAGAGTGGTTGGTATCTCAATTATGTGGTTGGAAAATTCTGAAGAAATATTATTTTTTAGTCAACAGCGATGTTTTGTATTTAGGTTCTTGCTTGCTGTACCATAATAGATAGAATAAAAAAAGGATCGCTAGCAAGCAGAGGATCGTAAGAAAATATATGAGACAAACGCAGAATGCAGCAAGAACAAAGAGCGTCAGCGAAAGTCCTGGCACGATCAGATAAACCAAATATTATGGGACGGCATTGTTAAAAGCTTTAACAATCAACGACAAATACATGAGAAAATGTATAAATGTGGTCGAAGCAAAAGTGATACCCCAGGATAGAAGAGTATTCTATCCTCTTAGCCTAACCCTGCAGTGTGAAGCACCGTTATGGTTAGGTTAGGTTATGTGGTTAAGTTAGTTTATCATCCGGGTCTTCAAAGTTTGCTTTTGTATACTTTTCAGAGATCTTTTGATGGGTATGAAGCCGAAGGATTTGGATTTCGCAACAACAGCGACCCCTCAGGAAATGAAAAATATATTCACAAAAGAGGAAATTCGGATGATCAACACCAACGGGGAGAAGCACGGCACTATCACTCCCCGGATTAACGATAAAGAAAATTTTGAAGTGACAACATTGAGAATTGATATGGTGACGGACGGACGTCATGCTGAAGTGCATTTCACTACAGACTGGAAGCTGGATGCAAATAGAAGAGATTTGACAATTAATTCAATGTTTTTAGGTAAGAGCGCATGTACCTGTCTTATTATATTTAAAAATTAAGGAAAGACATACAATAGAATCTTGTTAATTCGAGATAAAACAAAATTGCAATGCGATTGCGCAATTCGCCAAATATACGGGATAGTCCCGAGTCTTTGAGCAGATTTTTTGATTCTTAACATCTTAGCCTACATCACCCCTAATAATTGTTGATGTGTTGTGTGATTGGCGTTTGATTGTAAATATGATTGATAACTGTGATTATTCATAATTCGATATTGCACATTTTGATTCATGTATTGTCTCGATGACAATACATGAATCAATACTCAGATTCACTAATTAATCAATTAAACCATCGTAATTAATTAATCAATGTTTTTTATGAGAAATTATTCATCAGCCCACCAAAAGATGGCTCTAGTTTCCTACCAAAGTGATTTTGTACGCTGGGTAAAATTAAGACTAAATAGTAGAAAATTATATTAGAAGAAAAATATATTATTAAAAAAAACTATGCTTATATTTAAATATACCTACTAAAAAGTAAAAAACGAGTCTTACAATAGTCGCAAATGAAGTGTAGCATCTTTTCCCAGTTACAAACAACATTTTTGTGAAAATATTAGTTAGGTATTGACTTATCCAAACTGCTTACAGCAGTCTGTAAAGAAGTCTGCGGCACGAGCGCCTGTGGAGTATCCTTGAGATGTAACGCATGCTTTTTCCTACATTCTGTAACATATTTCTGTCACATTCGCGAAATTAGTTCCATGAACCAAGTGTAAAGATGTTGCACATCAAAAATAAATTTTTGTCTCACTCTCCAAATAAAAGCGTAGGCGCTTTCCCTCCATCAACAACAGAATTCTGTAATCTATTGTATATCAATATCATAAGCGCCCACCTTTTATTTGGAGAGTGAGGAAAAAAAAATTATCTAAAAATTTCTTTTTTACCTTTAGTACATTTAAATATAAGTGTGCTTTTTTAAAAAAAAAATTTTTTCATTCACAGGCTAATTGAAGAAAATACTGCGTATTTCAACACTCTTTGAACGTTTGCGACTTTTTCTAAACCAAAGTTACCCTGAAATATTACAAATCTAAATTCATCATAACCCCAATTCATTGAATTTGACATTTAGCTCCGACGCCTAATGTCAAAGTTGAAAATTAAAAAAATTGAAATTGGAACATTTTTTCATACTAATATTGATAAATCTCGAAGCTACATAGGCACTTTTAATGTTTATTAATATTAATGGAAAATTATTAATTTTAATAATCTAAATAATTACCAAATTACATCTAAATGATTTAATAATGTATGGTCATCCACTTTACGTAGATGGAGAAAGTTTCAGAGCTCTAGCTAGTCGGGAAGTTAGTGAAAAATCAATTACAAGATTCCACCACAACAAAAAACAAACAGAGCTAATTAAAAGCATGTACAAAAATACATATTATTAAATTATGCTGACAATACTAATCTTTTTGTAGGATTTGATGGCTCTGTGTATGATTATTTCTACGGATATGAAGATCTGCTTGCCAAAAGGATTGTATTTGTTGGTGATCCTGATGTAAGAATAAAAGAAGATTACCTGAGAATTCTGAGATATTTTAGGTGAGTTATTATGTACAAGGTCAACCTGTTACGAATGCCCAATATGTAATATGCATTACACATTGGACATTGTGCGAAAATAATAATTGAATATTTATAGCAAAATATTTTTTCAACTAACTTTTAACAACTTATGTATACTCCGTAAACAAAAGACGACAAAAATATTTTTTGTAAATTTCGGGAAATATAGATCATTAATAATATATGCATCTACTTAGTTTTCTACAGTACTTTTGTGCATAAGACAGTAAAACCCTATCCGATAATTTGAATTTTATCTTAATTTGTAAATTATCCCCGATAATTTGAAAACCCTGGTAATTCGTAATTCGAAATAATTTTTTGGACCCTTGCGCCATAAATCTATCCATTTTAGATCACTGAATTAATTTTTTTTTTAACAAGTTATAGAAAATGCATAGGAATTGAAAGTTAAAATCGAGTGAACGTTGAGAAAGCCTTCCAAAAATTCAAAGCTAACTAAACATTTTCGATTATGGCCATCCATGGAAAAAAAAAGCAAAATTATTGTCACGGTCGTGATTGCGGGAGGGAAATGAAATTAATTAATTAATTAGCGCTATTCTTTAAATTACACAATTTCATTTCGCAATATATCACTCGTATATGAACACTTTATTATCGCTAGAAACATTTTATTTAACATTCCGTACAATTTTCGCACATAGTATTTATCGCATTTATCATTCTATTTAACTCATATTTAAACTAATGAATTTTTCATAATCAATATCAGTTACTGTAATGATAGTTCAATGTTTTGTAAAAAATAAGTCAGAAATATTGAAAAAATGTAAACTTTGATATTGCGTAACTCCATAACTATAGGAATCCGCCTGTAAAGTAATTGTGGACTAGTTCTGTTACACCCTGTATAGACACGAACTAACAGATATTTCCTGGTTCGAGTTTTGGTTCTACTGCAGTATAAATGTGTCTACTGCAGTATAAATGTATCATAAATATATGCAAGGGGGATATATATACTTTCGTTGTGCCCTAGCCCTCTTGTCTAAATAAGGGATTTATTTCAACGCTGTATAATTTTATGCTGCATTTTCAATAAATAAAAACCACCATAAATGTGACTACCTAAAAAATTTAATATACCTAATAACAATTTTTAAGTCGATTGCCTTCTTTTACTGGCTATAATGCAGGTTTAAATATATCTTATTGAAGATTTTATGTACTTTATCAATAGATCTAAATTATACAGTAATTCAGACATTTTTTAGATTTTACGGACGAATTTCTGAAAAACCCGATAATCACGATGATGCCACACTCCGAGTAATTAACGAAAACATCACCGGTCTGGAGAGGATCTCTGGAGAAAGAATATGGATGGAGGTTAAGAAAACGCTGGAAGGAAACTTTGCCGGAGATATTTTAAAAACGATGTTGCACGTCGGAGTTGGAAAATACATTGGTAAAATATTATTCCACTGATAAAATAAATAAAATGTTATAAAATCGACAATTTCTTAAACATTAATCTGAATGAAGTCTCCCTGGAAACCACCATTAGTGATCACTAGGCGAGCGTATTATTCACTACACCAGTGTTTTTCATCTTTCTTGGAATACGCGACACCTTTACAAGTAAAAAAACTTCTGACAACAAAAGACGACGTATTTAATTTTTTTTCAACTGAGACTACCTACTGATCGAAAAATCAAGTGCTGTATATAACCTGTGGGAAATATGTGCATTATACAATGGTAAATATAAAAATCTAGAAGAGAAATAGGCTTCATTTAGAAAGTCATTTTATTGTTAACATCTAAAAAATACAACCACAATTTGACAATTTAATCAAAATTATTTAAAAATTATTAAATATTAAAATTAAATATAAAAAAAAATATAATAAAAAATAAACAGACACAGTCTTCTTACTGAAAATGTACTTTTATTGCAGTGCTAGATATATCCCGTAAAAAATGATGAAACATTGGTTCGCATCTTTGCTAAGGCCTAGTATATATTTATAGCATCTTTTTAGCGGTCTATGGAGAGGCGGCCTTAGCCACATGCATTAATCGGCCGGTTCAGGTTTGATGGCCCGGGGTTCAAGTCCCATCTTCGGCCGTTGTTTAGCCGTGAATTCGAACATAATTACGGACAGACAGAATGATGAAATTATTATGTTTAATATGACCTACAAACCTTTCTTTTTACTTTAACCTGGCCTGCGACCGCGACCCCCCGAGTAACGCCTGGGGGTCGCGACCCACAGGTTGAAAAACACTGCACTAGATCAACAAGCTACAAAATGTTGTTTGAAATTCAATTTATAAATGTGAATTGTAGAGATGAACACAGTTATTCATTAATAAACTGTTCATCGTTCCGAAAGAATGAACTATTCAGTTCACTTTCACCAACAACCACTCATCAGCTCAGCAGTCATAAATTAATTTGGAATTCCTGCAGTCGATATGGAATGTTTGGAAGCTATTTTACTTGTATGTAATTCAGTTAATTAATATTACAATCTATTTATAAGTATATATTTAAAATGACCAATGCTACCCCCCCCCCCCCTCCTTTTCTTCAACTTAAGGATTTATTGATAAGATACTTTATCAATGTTGTTATAATTATTTTTGGGGAAAAGGTTTGTGCTGTAATTGACATATCTATAAATTACAGAAATTTTGGAGCGTCTCGATTGTGTTTGATTCTTTGAAATGGAAAACATGTGTATGAATTTTAATTCACTTTACTCAAAAACACAATAATGGATTTCAAGAACACAATATTGGATAAAGTTCAGTATTGTGTTCTTGAAAAATTTGAACATACTCAAAATATTTGGAATATTTAATTCGCTTCTTTACAGAAATTGAACATATAATATATAGTTTAAAATATGAATTTCAAAACAGGTCTCCCCGAGCGCCCTAATGCTTCAGAGCTCGACAGAGTATGGGAAGTCGGCAAAAAGGTCAAATTCCAAGCCATGACTCTGCTAGCATCACTGCTTTCCACACAGGATGATGTCAACTTGTTGTATAGCAGGCTTAAGACCTCGGCGTACGACCGAGATCTCGCTTACTTTATCGTGGAACACAGGGAGGATAAGAAGTGTTCAAAACCATTATTGTAAGTCATTTATACTATTAGTAGCCAGCATCATTTCTTGTCACGTCACTCTGGGAGAATAAAGTTTAGCTAAAAATTTGTGATGGTAACATTATTTGAGATTTGTTTGCAATTCGACGGGCAACTATCGGTACTAGACAATAGTTATATCTTTTATAGAAATGAAATCTTTACAATGTACCCTATTTGGAATTAGATTTGGAAAAAAATGGTTTTTGTAAAATTGAAAGCAATTTGAAGAAAAAATAATATCCCTAAATTTTTTTTTATCAGATTAAAAAAATCTGTGTGTTATTTTTGAGAAATACATAGATGTACATTTTTAAATAATTTTAAAATGTTTAAAAAAACTGGCTTTTTATTAAAAAATTCCCGAGCTTAGCGAACACGGTCTCCATTATTGCCGTACTTCTCACTTGGTCCATTAATGCTTACTTGTCTAAAATATATCATTTTGGCAGCCTCGAGATCTTACTCTCTGCGAAAATTTGTATTTGGTGACCGTATATTAAAATCAGTCTGACACAGTATTAAAAAACAGTCAGTTTGATCTTAACACTTAACTCGCATTGCTTCATCACTGCCCTGTGAAGTGCCAAACGCCACGGCAGCCCCGTTTTTTATTGCTTCACCTTCATGTCTCCCTGGCTCATTGGTTAATACAGTAACCAATGGGCCATTAATTCGAATCTCGTTGATTTTAAATTTTTAGAACACACAAGTCCCAAAATGCTAATTTCGTGATTGATTAACCCCGATAATTCGTAATTCAAAATAATTTGTAGACCCTTGCGCCATAAATCGATACATTTTAGGTCACATAATTTGATGACAATAAATAAAAAACCAAAATGCATGCAGCTTTTTATTCCGCCCATTCCCATAAAACAGTATAGATGTCGCCACTGCTAAATGAGACTTCTCTATTTTTAGAGTTCATGAAGCAATATTCTTTTTATGTACATATATATAAAATCATCCGAATTATTGATGTATACTAGAATATGCCTGTACGAATACGCCTGCTTGAATACGAATGCCGAATTTCCAAAAAAGAAATGCAGATGGCATTAGCATAGTTTTATAAAAATTCAAAAAACAAGGTGGATATATACAACTTCCAAAATTTTATGTATATATATGAGCGATCTTGGGTGGAATCGTTATTTATATTTATTGAATGTTACATTCTATAAATTGATCACTTAAGCCAGGTCGTCAGTCCATACATACTTTTCCATATAAATAGCTTTGTCTCTGTGTGATATCTATAATTTATCTTAATCAAAATAATTTTTTCGCAACTGAGAACAGCAAATATGTCAGTATCCAGTATTTTAGTAATAGAAATGTCGAAATCTTTTCATTGGTATAATAAATGTTGCATTTTCAAAATTATTTCTTGATTATTGAAATGCAAAAACACATGTTTTTCATAAAATTATTGGCTTTTTTCATGACGTTTACAATTTTAGGCGAATTTCGCAATCGCATTTCAATTTTTTTTTTTGATTCTTTGAATTTCGAATTATTAAGGTTCTGCATAATTCATTGTTTTTTGGGTCCCTTGAATTTTGATTTAACAGGGTTCTACTGTATATATTATGTCAACATGTCTTTCAAAAAGTACGAAAATTATCTCTGACTCACATACCTATTGCATTGTTTATGACTGATGAATATTTGTCATTTTTTTCAGACCATATCAAAAGCTGCTACTTAACACTAATCTAAAACCAAACGTAGCGAGAGAATATATAATAGAAGTTCTGAAATATCAAAATAAATTAGATTTACTCAAAGAATTTGAGAATTGGCAAGTCCCTAAATTCTGTATCAGCGGAAAGACGCTGACAGAAAACGGTATCGGTGTTAAAAAGTTGTATGGTGATATTATAAAAAGACTGAAGGAATATTGGGCCGACCGGGATTTTAATGTTCCACAGGAAGAGTTGGAGAAACTTATTCCGGATATGTACGGAATCGTCCTGAAGGAAAGACATGACAAAAAAAAGTGATTATTAAATAATGTATTCGTGTAATAAATGTCTAATAAAGCTTTATAATTTAATTAACTCAAAAACTTCTTATATTTGGTAAAAACTTGCAGGTACACGCCGAATAATGATCATCTCCGTTCACGTCAACTCCGCCGCTAGCAATAGGTGTATCGAAAAGTTCACAAGAATTTTTGGAAATATGTATGTGTTTTTTGTTTAAAATGTGGTAAGCCGATGCGGCGTAAATTCTTCAAAAATTGCCACACTTCTGATTCATTAATGTTTGACTCATTTTGAAATACTTATCTTATTGTTGCAGCAGTTTTCATAACTGTATATCTCTAGTCGGTAACAGCATGACCTGAGATGCCTATTGCATGCCACTGGTAGATTGGTACAGGAGATCAGACACAGGCGAGAGAATTGGTCCTATTTAAAAAAAAAAAGGTTTTCACCGATTTGGGCACGAGTATTAAAATAAATAAAATATTATATGTAATACTGACAAATATAGCATATATTTAAAATCTTGTAAATATGTAAAAGCTTTCGATTTTTCTGAATCCACAATTTTTTCAAGGTACAAATATCACAATGCACAAATTCTAATTTTTAAGCATAATCTTTGTTAATTTCAACAAATGTAGCCCGATCATACAGGACCAAGCATAATCTTTGTTTATTTAAACCAGTTAAAAAGCAACAAGTCCACATCTTTGAACTTATAAGATTTATTTATTGAATGTAAATGGTTAAGAATATTCCGACTCAATCAATTTAAAAATGAATTCTCTTGTTCACCCTGTGAGCCATTTTTATTTTGAACAATGTTTCAATGTAAAATAACTGCAAAAAATTATACAAACAAAATACATTTTTAGAATATTTTATGCTTTCTTTGACTCTAGTAATATTTGTAAATAAACTTAATAATAATATAGTAAAAATTATTTTTATGTACAGGTACATCCCATGTGCCTTACAATTTTCTGAATTAAAAAAAAAATACATATGTACATAGGTATTTTAGTATTTTAATGTACATTTAAATGACAAAATACATACATATGTGGGCTCCCCGGATGCATCTCTTGTAAAGCTCAATAGCTTTAAATCTCATTAACATTTGAAAATTTTTCATATCAGGGGTAGAAAGCCAAAAGAAGCGTTAGTGATTATTTAGAACTTTACAGGAGAGCAAAATAATGTTTTGTCAATATTTATTTTATTATTTAATGATTTCCACATGTGTTTTGGATTAACAAATATGGAAATCGTTTAATAATAAAAGAAACATTCACAAAATCAGAGTGACAGAACTTTCTTTTGTTCTCCTGTAAAATTCCAAATAATCACTAAGAGCCGGTTGTTTCAAGTTGGATTAAAGTAAGCGTTCTTTTAAAGCATAGATTTTTACGTTCTCCACCTGGTTTGGCCAGTGTTAAATATGGAGAAATGGAGGCGATGTTGTGGCGAATGGAGCTTCAGTAAGATGAAGGCCTACCAATCCTGTCCCTATAATCCTATCTTTATCTCTAATTAATTCCCTCTCCATCCTCCGCCTTTTTTCAATACGCCTAGCGACATCTCTGGTCCTGTATGGACTCGATCGCATTTTTAATTCCTACCGCATTATCACCTGTTACCTGTTAATTGCCTGAGTAAAAAAACCGCGTTGTACCGCATCTCTTAAAAGTTCGTTTTTTGGACCATTGTTCAGGAAATATTATCTTATAACCCGCATAAGCACTTGTATTGGAATATACGGCAGCTGTGGTTTGTGTCATCTCGAGTTGCAGTTGGACCAAGAATAAAGAGAAAAGGAAGAAAGAGGCATTTCCATTTCTTATTCCACCATCCAGAATTGAAAAGGTAGGATTTCTCCTTATTTGTTGTTCATATTTACTGCAATATTCGTGTCTATTTTTCTGTTCATCTACCGGCCAAATCTCCAGCATCTCATTACATTATAATTCGCGCGAATGAACGATTGTCTCTACGAACAAATCTCGATGAAAAACCGCATGTATTTGATTAATTAAAAACCGCTACACCACCACCAATCAGATGATCCGTTTTCGTAAAAATCTATGCTTTGATCAACCGCTTACTTTGATCGAACTTGAAACAACCGGGCCTAAGGCCCTTTTGGCTTTCTACCCTCGATATATTTTCTTGTTTTTTTTTTAATGCCAAGTGCTTTCAGCAATTATATCAGCATGTATGTGTTATTGATTTTAATAAGTTTTTGCTATTAATTATATAAGATTACTCACGCTTTCAAAAATTTTGTGGTCGCGGATTGCGAAAATTTAAAAAAAATCACATTGGGATTTTTAGCAATACAATCTTTGAGGCGGATGATTTGAATCTTGATAAAGTTCTGTCATGGATATTGCAAAATTTTATCTTAACCCTAGTCTTTTTCTCAAAAAGACTTTACATTTGTGAAGAACAGTTTAAATTTAATAAAAAATTAATTTTTAAAAATAAACTTGCATGAATGAAAAAAATTATAGGTGATAAACACACAATAAAGTTCTTCTTCGGCATTACTCACACACTTTTAATATTAAACGACGTACAAGATAAATAAAGAAGTCTCTTTTATAAACTAAAGATTCAATCGCCTTATTTGTCAATTATGTCTGTAGTAAATTGAAGCCTGTTTCGGGATTTTTCAAAATGTAACGAAAAAAACATTTATACTTTGAAGACATAATTGCTGGGCAATAATTATATTATTTGCTATGCAGAAGAGAAGTATCCACTCACGCGGCTATAAAGAAACTGTTTAAAAAGTCTTGAATAAGATAAATAAATTGCGAGTACATATTTAGCTTATTGACAAAAAGGTCTGTTTACCATCTTTTGACTGTTTTATATAAATTGCAATAAAAATAAGGTTTAAGTGCACTTTTACATCACGCCTATGGATCAGTAAGTAATTTTTACATAGCACATATTTGAAAGTTTTCGGCTCTGAATTTAAACCTTGAAATTTACAAATTCAATTACAATATAAAATTGTACATCTCGATTTGTGTTTTTTTTTCATTATTCATAAATGTAATCTCAGTTTGGTGAATAAAAAATTGACACTAACAGTTGCCGAAAGATTTTTCAGAAAAAAATTCAAGATACTCGCTTTCCGAATTGCAAAAATAGTAGGTTGTTCTGAAAATAATGACTGGTTTTAACCTATAAATCTTCCATAAACCGTAAAAATCGTACCTTAAAGATCATAAATTTAATTAATCAAAGAGCTATTCATTCATTTTACGCATTTTTGCCAAAAAATTACAAACTTATTTATGCCTAATTACAATTCGAGAATTGTATAAAGGCATTTTTGCTATTTTACTGATTTTTTTTTGCTTTAAATAATTACCAAGATGTTTTTAAAAAGGTAAAAGTTGTTGTGAAGCAATATGGGGTCTCTTAGATTAATCAGCGCTGAATTTGTTGCACGTTTTCTTGCACTAAAGCTTTCAATTTGTTTTTATTATTGCAGTCTGAGTCAATAAATAAATATAACAGAGGTCTCTGTAAAAAAAAAAACTAATGAAAAATATTTTCCAGCGAAGACTTCAAAAATTAAATAACATTAAAATCAGCCAGCCTCACATGCATGAAAAAACCTCATATGCACACAATTTGGAAGCTACACAAAAGTTTATAAAAAAGTTAATATTTTATTGGTTTATAGCTGCAAAGAAGCAAATATTCACAAAAGCCAGATTTTTTTATTTTTTTGCAAAACTCGCAAATTTCTTTTGCACATTTTTTTCTCATTTATTCTAAATCCTCTTATAAAATACTATGGAAAATGCTTTCAGGGGATAATAATAACAGTTAGCTCTCACTGTGGTCCTTTGTGAATTAAAAATTGCAGACTCTCAACTACATGATTTTATCGTTACAATCTCAGATATCTCTAAATATTTTGCCGTGCCTGGTATGCCTAAGTAGAGCGGTAAGTAGATGAACACTGCGATGAAATCATTTCGATTTTTTTTTCTTTCCCGAAGAATCTTCATCTGAGGATATTTCTTCAGACATTGCTTCCTCAGACGACTTTTCAGATGCTTCATCAGTTGATTTGATGGATGCTTCATCAGAAAGTTCATCGTCGCTCATTTTAGACAATATCTAAAAAGAATAATTCACAGTACATATTTAAATTTTTACATTAAAAGGAAAGATATATAAATAAATATACTAATACGTACGTACAATGAATAAAATTTATGTTATTATTATATGAGGGGTATAAAAGCAAAGGCAGCAATATCCCACAGGTGTTTCTAAGATAAATACAAAAAACCTGTCACTACTAAAGGAAATTTCTCTGGAATCTATGAAACCTGTTCCGAATTCATTAATTTCAAACCTTCAAACTTAAAACTTCAAAATTGGTGGCATTACAATGTTATACAATAACTGTCAAGATACAGAAATAGCAATATTGCTTATTTCAGAATACAGCCGACTGAATAAGTCAAGACGAACCTCGTTCAACCAAAAAACTGTAAGAAAACTCACAAAGATGTGACAAATTAAACAACAATAAATGCTTCACGAATTAGAAAATTGTCATTTACTTCCTACCTGACTCAACAGTCTAGATGCCATTTCTTCATCGGACAAATTTTCCGTTGACATTTCTGGTACATTTGATGCATTGGCCGGTATGCCCTTTAAAACATTAATCCTCTCTCGAATTTCTTTGTCAATGTTTTCCCTGCCCTCCTCGATGGTACACTCTTCCATGTACTGGTTCATGAGGTCATCACATTTCTGCTGGTCAGTCCTTGTGTCCGCAGCGGGTAAGTTAGACTAAAACAAAATTATGATTTGTAATTCTTCCATTGCGAGTACGCGAATAGTCTTACTTGTTGGGTTGGATGGTCGACTTCCTAACTCCAGGTGAGGTTTATATCAAATGAGAGGTATAAAAGCAAAGGCAGCAATATCAAAAAAAAATGTTCTGAATATGGTCGCCGAGGATTATTAATTTAGAATGTACTGAATTCGAGTTTTTATAAGAAATGTAGCCTTACCCTACCAAAAATCATATTTCCAAAACACTATTTACCTCTGGTATGCCGGAATGCGGATCCGCGCTACCTACATAAACTGCCGGAACGCGGGTCCGCGATTCTAGGCCCGCACGCATTTTTTTCTCAGTGTCTTTGGAGAGTCCTGTTTTCCGTTATTGTTATCTTTTTATTATTTTATTTTGTTTCATAGATTATGATTTTGGTAATTTATCTTTTCAATAAATTTGCCTCTTTCTATGTCGATTTTTGACATAGCAAAGACAGCAATATCCACTATTTAGTAGCAAACACAGCAATTAAAGTTGAATATTTATTCATACACATATATAAAGGAAAAACTGATGAATGGCAATTGTTTTTAAAAACTTGTTTCCAATGAGATGTAGGATTCGTAGATTCCAGAGAAATTTCTTTTAGTAGTGACAGGTTTTTTGTATTTATCTCAGAATCACCTCAGTGGAATATTGCTGCCTATGCTTTTATACCCCTCAAATACTATTGTATACTGAGGCATATAGACACTCCTCTACTAACGAACATTTGATTTATAAACTTTCAGAGACGCAAACAAACACAACCATAAATATTTCTGTTCAAAATATTCCAATTTTTCTCTGCGCGCCATTTCCGACTACTAAGGAATCTAGCCACCATTAATGCCTTTTGACACTGTAGAGGCAGCATTCCAGCTGTTCGTATTTGTGTTAGCTCACTTAATGTTCATTACATCACTAAGTGTTCATTGTTTGTATTGCTTAAAATTTTGTTTCCGTTGCCCAACATGGCTGGTGAAATGTGTAAAGCAAATGGCAGTTCTACTGGTGGTAAGAGCCATCTCATTGGAAACGAAGATGGCGATTATTAAAAAACTCCATGCTGGAGAGAAAATATTTACAACTTACGAGCATTTCAAAACAGAAAAGACCGTTCAGATAAGTAAATAAGTATATAATTTAGTAAATGAGTCACGCTTGATTACAAGAAGTTCTTACTTAAAAGACATGGTTTGGAACAAAATTTACTTGTGCGAGAATAAATACTTCAACTGCAGTATACACGTGTCTTAGGCATACGCGAAGGGGACATTCTCCCGCTGTGACCCGTTCCTCTTTTCTAAAAAACTAGGTAGTTAAGTTCATCTCTCTATATTTTATATACCTGTAGTTTTCTCCATTTTCTTGATTGCTGCTTGGGAAAATATTTTAAAGTGGCAAAGTTTAACTTAGTTTTTTTTTAATACACTGCAAGGTATTGATGGATTTGACATTTGGGGGTGATTTTCAGCTTACCAATATACGTCATTAGGTAACAAACTGCGCAGCAGTTCGGTTTGGTTCATTTCAGAGGTAAGACTGGTAATAAATAAACAATCATTGAAAAAGTTCATTCACAAAAAAAATACTTTGAAAGATAAAATAAAAACAATTTTTTTTAGTATATTTTTGATAAAAATTTATTGAAAAGAATTACAACATCGAGATACTATTGTAATTATCTTACTTTTGAACTGACTTCAACTGATTCTCCCCTGAGTTTTGCAAGTCTTTCTTTGATTTCGCTGTCGGACGGCAGTGGTCCTTTCTTCCTGTCTTCCCTGAGTTTCTCCAAACGCTCGGCAATTACGTAATCTTCTTCCGACAGTCCCTTCTTCAGTCGCTGAAGCCTATCGTTTGTTTGGTAAACTGTTATGGGCGGCCGTGATGGGTTGTCCAAGCTCTCCAGTCGTCTGGAAAATCGTATGTTTAATAAATACAAAATTATATTGATTTTTCACATTTTTCCGTATGCATTTTTTTCACCTGAAAGCAATCTAAGATTTCATTTTTAATTCATGCTTTCTTAAACAATAGATAGAATTCGAATACTTGATTATCCAAGTGGTTGGGGAATATCTACTTGGATTAAAGTAAACAAAGTAAAATACTAAACTATTGACAATACTAAGAGACATTTAAGATCAAGAAGAAATATGTATTTACATATGTGGAATTTATACCTGATCAGAATTTCTAAGAAAAAATCTTCACAAATTTTTGTTATTTTGGAATTTGAAGGAATACAGGGAATGGCATATCTGGATGAGGAGGAAACAAATATTATTTTACAGAATGGTCAAATAAATTCTTCAATTCAATCAAAAAAAATTCTGGGTACAGTAAAAGCTTTGTATTCTGTCGTTCTAACAATGGATCTAGAATCGATAACAATGGATGTAGAAACTACGGATAATGAAGAAAAAAATTCAGGTAGATGTAAAGAAACAAAAAGAAGAAGAAAAAATTCATCTATTTTATGAAATTTATTTTTAAAACTAGTTATTTTTTTATTACGACGACAAGAGGTTGGTGTCTGAAAATCAGAAGACATTTCTCTATCCATAAATTGGTCTTCTTCATGTAAACCATTTAATTTTAGGAGTTATCTTTGTTATCATGTTAATAGTGAAGAAATGAATTTGGCGGTTAAAAATAATTTAATGTTTCAACTCGCATTTTATTATTAAGTAATCAAATAAACAACTAATAATTATCACGTAAACAAATTTTAGGCCAGCAAATATTTTAATACCTGACTGCAGCTGTATGTATAATTAATTACAAAGCTTTTATTGTAGAGCGAGACCACAGGAAATGTTGCAAATTTTACTATAATTGCAAACAATACTATAATCGGAGGTTAGCTTAGGAATTTATTAGTGTTAAAATGAAAATAAATAAATCTCAAGTTAATTTAAAATTCTTACCTCAAGTATGCTTTGGGAGGTTCGATCTCAGAAGAGCCTGCTGCAGTTCCCTTCTCTTCCGCCATTTTACATTTATTACAAACCTATAAAGTTTATTAGATATTCATTCTCCATGGTTTACCATATCAACTTCAAAAGTTATGTGAAACATGTTAATTTTCGAATTTAACTAGGCATGTACGTGGAAAACAATATAATGAAATTTTACATTATATATATATATTTTTTTTAAATTACATGAAACAAAACAGAGAATCAAAAAAATATATGTAGCAGTCAATTTAGTGCTTACAAATTGCATTAGTACCTCGGTATATGTCCCTTTGTCCGTTCAAGATCCTTGGATTTATACCAAATAGGACATACATACATACATAGAATGTAAACAATTTTTTCCCATAAGAAATAAAGGCAAAATGATTATTGCATTCCCATGAAAAATTACTATTGTTTTCATGAAATCCTTATTGTTAAACTGCTTAACCCTTTCCACTCCAAGACTTTATTGTTTTTATTCCACCAGCTCCATGCCAAAATAGCGTTTTTGTTAGTTTTTTTTAATGAATTGGATTTTTTCATATCTGATTTTTGTTTTGTGTTATTATATGATAGTTCAATATTCTCTCTTTTCCGTACTTGGACCCGGTTGAGGCTGACGTTTACTAAAAAATCTATTCAAAAAACTTCACTTCTGCTTTTTCTTCAGGATATTTCGAAAATATTGTGAAAATATTATGACATTGTGAAAATCTTTTACTTTCAAATACCATGAATGACTTCTGTAATCTACATGTAAGGTTACTCAATAAGAATGATCTATTAAATCGCAAATTAAATTTGTTTTACTTAGATACTTGTATTTTAATCACTTACTTACCTGAACACAGGAAACAAAAATTATTTTACCAGGTAGGTATTTGTTAAAATATTAAAATTTCTGTTCTCAACAAGTCATGTTGCAGTACAGTACTGATTATTAGTAAGAAAAACAATTTTACATCGTTCGCTTTTGAATTTCGTGAAATAATCAAAAAGTTTAATAGTTTTCATAATAGGTACAAACCTTTGCAGTTTTATTGATCTTTTTCACGAAAATGGAATATTCTAAGCATTTATTACAATATGCAAATCCACAACCAGGACACCCGTGCTGTAAATCAATTTAACAAATCAATGAATTTAAATCATTCCGTAAAAATAATTTAATGTTTTAGTGTGAAAGGGATTTTACCTCGCTTTTAAAAACAGAAAATTTCTTTGCGCATCCGTTACAAGACATTATAATCGTGTATTACCTTCTGTTTTGCAAATAACACTTGTAATTGAATATTTTAACGAATGGGAAATTGTTTTAATAACCCCGGTGTACATGAATATCACGAATTGCAGATTGTTTTCGTTTTGTATTTGTACATTTGTAGCCCGTGCCCGTAATCTGACGTTTGCTTTGCAATGTTTGATGCATTGCATGACATGAGCGAGTAGAAAAAAAAAGTTCACATTCTTCACGTTCATATTCTTTCAACATGTTGACGTTAGCTGAGAGTTTATAAATTATTGTGTTATTCTCTGGCTTATTAATATCTATAAATTAACGGGCTGATCTTTCGCCAGCCCATTAATTTATAGAAATTTCGCTATTCGATAATTTGATCAAGGTTCTACTGGCTGTGTAGAAATAACTGGCATAATGAATAAGTGCGTACGAAATGTGCTCGATCGTTCAGAGCCATTAGCGAGTAAAAATATTATGAATTCGACCAGTAATGACATCATCCTGTCGTCATCCATTGCGCAATTTTACACATTTTACATCACCTTATTGGACAAGGTATAAGGTAGGGATGGGTAAATGAGAAAAAAATTGATATATATCGAATCGATATTTTAAAAAAGTATCGAAAATAATCGAGAAAAATATATCGATGTTTTTCGATATTATTTTTTCCAAAAATGTAACAAAAGTGAGGGAAAAAAGTTTTTGATGACCAAAAAAAAGACATCACCGAAAAAGAGAAAAGGTCGCTGAAAAAATATCGAAAAACATACTAATTTGATATGCTCGGAAAAAATATCGATATTTGATATATTTAAAAAAAATATATCGATATTTTTTACCCATCCCTAGTATAACGACCAGACAAGAACAATGAATCCAGGTGTACATTGTTGATCATCCAGATATATTCTAGGTAAGTATATTGGTTACTACGCTAATGCGGTAGTACACTGGAGCCCAAAAGTCTGCGCCTGCAATGCCCCCTATTCTCGGGATAAAGATATTGTTAACATATTTCAAGACAAAATAGACGGGACGTTCTTATCAATACTTTACCAGTATTGATAAGAACACCTGCATAGATATGCAATATCAAAGTTTGCATTATTTTTTTTATGTTTCTGATTTATTTTTTGCAAAATTTTGAACTATTATTACAGTATTTTGAATATTTTAAGAATGTTAAATTTTTTTAATACTGGATTTTATTCACAGGGGACATCATTAATCAAGATATATTATAGATTCACTGTTAAAGATGACAAATTTTCAACAGTTCAGGTGGCATTAGTAAAAATACAACACACGTATGAAACAAGGTGTGCATATTAAACATATATACAAAAATTTGATGGATATGGTAGTCTATCATGGGTGCATTGTGCAAAGTAATCACTTGAGCCAGTTGAATGTAGGTCATAAGCCCTTTGGACACACAAAAAGACTTCCATATAAAGAAGGAGCTTCGTGCCTATCAGACATTTATAGAATATCTTGATTATCATCACAGTACCTTATATTGATTATAAAAATTTGTTTCAATACAAGTCAAATAACTTACCATCATGCCGTTTCTCAATGGGGGTAGCAGAGAGGATAGAGCGCCACACTCTTCTGTCCTGACATACAACCCTCGCCTCATCCACATTCATGCATCTTCGCATGCAAGCTCGACGGTTGTTGAGGCTTCTAACAGGACCATCTTCTAATATCTAGTTAATCTGGTCATGCCACGTGTTCAGCGGTCGCCATCTCTTTCTGGCACGTCAACACTTGCGTTATATATCTTTCTTATTATTCTTTTCTCATTCATTCACTCAACATGCCAAAACCATCTGAGCGGACCTTTTTTAATTCTATTAATTATGCTAAGATCAGCTTTACATTCATTCCTAATATCTTCATTCATTACTCTATCATAATTGGTTTTGCCACACATACCTGAGGGATCTCAGATAAAAAAGTTCCAAAAAATCTATTTTCAATTTCTACAGGGTTTTTATTAAATTATATTGTGTTGAAAGAAATGAATTTTTCATAATTGATATAAGTTACAATTTACGATAATGTTAGTTCAGTATTGTGGATGAACTCTGTAAGCATATTTAAAAAAAAATAAAAATAAAAGGGTAATAAAAAACCCACATGTTTATATTATAATTAATATATTTTATACAAAAGTATATAAATTAACAATCACAAAACACCATTACATTTTTTTCTTGATTAATTATTTTTGTACTTTTCAACAACAAAATAATGACAACAAAAACATTAACCGAATTCAACAAAATAAATACATATGTAGCAACTTTTGCGGCGTAGTGGAGATACCATATTAAACCATCTAAAACTAGA
Source organism: Agrypnia vestita (assembly GCA_016648135.1). Lineage (NCBI taxonomy): Eukaryota > Metazoa > Arthropoda > Insecta > Trichoptera > Phryganeidae > Agrypnia > Agrypnia vestita. Next base: position 22,285 of record JADDOH010002808.1, read on the forward strand.
CAAGGTGAAGTTACAAGTATTATAGTACCTATCTACAAATAAAATTAGTTTGATCAAGAGACAATACGTTATAATAATAAGTAGTACATATATTTAATTATAGTAAATTAGGCCAAATTTTACAGATCGTACATAGCTCACCAGAGTTCCCAACAAACTAATTATGCACATCTACATAATGTTACAATTGAATTATTTTAACATAAATGTTAGCATTCTTTGCAATCTAAAAATATGAAAGTACATCATTTTCTTATTTTTTTCAAAATAAATGTGAGCGTCCTAAGATACCAGGATCGGGCCGAGTGCCAGTGTAAGATATGACTCTTCAAAACATTGAGTTCCATCCATTCAACCATCGAGCTAATCATTATCATAGTGGCAACATTGTAAAAATAAAATAATTGAGTAAAAATAATATAATTTTTTATGAGGATTTTCTCACCTCATAAAAAATTATACATGGTCATACAAACTATAAAAATATTTGTTCAATAGAATCACAAAGTTTGTTATATTATTCTTGAAAATAAAAAATTGCAAATTTACAGTAAAACCCCGATAATTAAAAATTTGCCATTATGTGTTAGAAATTTTTGAAACCTCAAAATGCTTATTTTTTTTTATTTTGACGAAATTGAAAAAATAATTTACAAGTGAAAATAACAAATATGTCAATATTGGGCACATTAGTAATAGAAATGTCGCTATCTTTGTGTTGGCATTATAAATATTGTCTTTTCGAAATGATTTCTTGAGATGTGCAAAAAAAAACCACTTTTTCACAAAATTAATGGATTTTTTCACGAGTTTTATGATTTTTGGCGAATTTCGCAATCGCATCAAGATTTTTTACACCTTGAATTTTGAATTGAAGGGGTTCCACATAATTCAAAATGTTTTTATTTTGGGTCCCTTGAATTTCGAAATAACAGGGTTATACTGTAGTTGCATTTGCAGCCAATAATAATACTAACAACTTAAGATGTTTAATTTAAGTAAAAAATATGCCATGTCTCAGATACAAGTATCATGTTACCAAGTAATGTGTGTCCTGTATATTTTTGTTTCGTTTGTGTCTAAAAAGATAATAAATGTCCGTAACATTTCTTACATATTACAATCACTAAAAAGCCTTATTATTAAATACGTTAATGCTATTTCATATAAACATTCATTTCATACAGACATTCTAGAGAAGTATCTGACAAAACATATTCTGTTCAAAAAAATCCCTTCCGGCACTGGACACACAACTTGTGTAGATTTTTTTATTTTTTTTATGTCCAATATTGATACTAATTTTTTTTTGACAGCCTCCATTTTAAAATAAAAGACAGATTAGTTAACCAATTTAGCCGAGATGAATTTTTCAGCAATGTTTGCCAGAAATCTGATAAGGACTATGGAAGTTATTGTAACAAATATTGAAATTTTACAGAAGTTGATGCGAGAGCGTCTGCAATGTATTCCTATTGAAATCTGGTCCTAATTGTGTCCAATTGATTTAAATTGAATATCGCATTGAAGAATTTGACTGCATAATTTTTCAGTATAATTTATCATAATATGTATAGGTATATGCATAATACTAATGTCTTTCTATGTATATTACCCATAAAGAAATTGAAATATTTCATTTGAATGAGGCATCAATTTACTAAGAAATGTGTAAGGTACATTTTTCAAAATACATAGTAATCTACAAAAGTCCATTTATTTTGAAGAAAATTAGAAAATTGTAATTGGAACAATAATATTTTTGATATGAATATCGTGTGATTGTTTGCCTTTAGAAAAATCCTAGTGGGATTTAATAAATACGGAAGAATATCCAGTTCAGAAAAAGGGACATTTTAATGACATCCTAGAATGCATTTTAAATACTAAATAAATAATAAAATACTGTGTATACAGATCGTAAGTAGACTTTAAATCATTTAAATGTACAAATTTCTTCCAACACATAATTGGTAATCAAATTATTATATTATTATATTCGATCTTTTAAAATACTAATAATATATGGTTATGATTGCACTATAGTCTTGATAAATACAAAACAAAATTATGATCTCAAAATTTTCTTAAGCACTATTTAATTGACTGCCATTATATTCAAGAATTAGATGAATATTTAATTTATGACTTGAGTTCTTCACTAATGCATAATTAATTATTAACATTATAATAATTCAATTGGCTATGCAAAGAAACGCATATCAAAAAAATAATGCTACAATAAATGTAATAAGTATGCAGCATTTTAAATACAAATACTAAATAAGACTAATTTAATTAATGTTTAGCTTATGTGGTTGAGCACGCTGGGCGTAAAGTATTGATAGCCATCAAAAAATATTAATTTTCACAGCACATTTGACTTGAAACTTTAAAAATAGTACAATACAGTAGAACCTCTTTAATTCGAAATTCGAGGGACCCAGGAAAAACATTTCGAATTACAAAACCCTGTTAATTCGAAATTCAAGGTACCAAAAAAACGCAAAATTTGCCAAAAATCATAAAACTCGTGAAAAAGCCATTAATTTTCTAAAAAAAGTCTATATTACTGCATATTTCAAGAAATCATTTCGAAAACACAATATTTATTAAGCTAATACAAAGATCGCGACATTTCTATTACTAAAGTACGCGGTATTGACATAAATATGTATTTGTTTTTCTCACTTGCAAAAAAATTTTAACATTTTTATCAATTTCAATTATGTGAAATAAAATGTATTGATTTATAAGTAAAGGCGTAAGGGGCTAAAAATGATTTTCAATTACGAATTACCGGGGCTAATCTACTATGAAATTAACATTTTGGGACCTGTGGGTTTTAAAAATGTTTTAAAAATGTCTAATTATGGCGAATTTCGAATTATCGACGTTCAAATTAACGGGGTTGAGAGCAAGAGAAGATACTAATATATCTTCATGCTCTTAACTTAACCTCGGGAAGGAGTAGGGGAAAAATGACCGACACATGACAGACACCTGAATGTTGAAATAAAATAGCCACAAATAAATTACCCAAACTCGCTTCTCTATTTCACAATTTACTGACAAAAATTCACTCGCTTTGAGATTAATATATAATTGATTAATGTTAGTTATCTGGAATTATTTCTAGTACACATCTTTATTGTCTTTTTTTTCACAAAATAATTTTTTTTTTTTAAATATGCTTTTGCAAAGATAGCCTAGATAAGTACAACACAGCAATGTGCATCTTTTATAGAAGAGTCTTGAGTAGAAAATGTTTGATAAAACTGATAAAAGATAAGCAATTTCAATGTTTTTGCATTCCATCAATATTTCTGACTTGTCTTTTGTAAAACGTTAGACAATCTTTGAAAATAATTTATATTGAACTTTGTTAATTTATTTGCATTAATACAAGTCAAATAAAATTACTGAACCATTGTTGAAAAAATATGCACAATATTGCTCCAAGGGGTCAATAATTTGTTATGACTAGAGAGAGAGTACAACCTTGCTAATTCCAACCCCAATAATTCGAAATTTTTAAAACTCACAAGTCCCAAAACGTTAATTTCATAGCAGATTAACCCCAATAATTCGAAAAACCTGATAATTTTTAATTCTAAATAATTTTTAGCCCCTTGCGCCACTAAATCAATATACTTTAGTTCATATAATTTGAAATTTGACAAAATTCAAAAAATATTTCAATTTATACAACAACAAATATATGTTAATATCGAGTACTTTAGTAATAGAAATGTCACAATATTTGTATTAACGTAATAAATATTGGTTTTTCAAAATGATTTCTTGAAATGCACAAAAATACAGACGTTTTTCACAAAAGTAATGGCTTCGTTGAGTTCAAAAATTTTTGGGGAATTTCGCAATCACATCGTGTTTTTTTTATATGCCTTGAATTCTGAATTAATAAAGTTCTACTGTATTCAATAGTTTTTAATATATGTATTGCGCAAGTGTATCAAGTTGTTTTGAATTTCTTTGTAATATGGAATAAATAATTGCAATTTGCAATTTTTCAGTACATTAGACTGTGGAGTACATTCTCATTGAATGGAATTGTTTGAATTTTAGACAATTCAAGGTTGTGGTGAGGGGGGAGGGGGACATTATTAGTAATAGTGGGTTGTTGAAATAATTTTTTTTTACTCATGCAAGATACTGACAATACTATGTACATACATATATGCATTTACATATTGCATGCAAAACTTTTAATTATTTTTTAATGTAAAAAAAATGGAACATTGTCATTTTAACGTTATATGTATAGGTCTTTTTTAAATGCATCTTACATATGTAACAAAATTGCAATGACTGTTTTTATAAAACAATCATTGTAATTTTGTTGAAAATCAATTTTCTGCATATTCGAAGTAAACTTTGTTCTTTATATTCTCGATCTGTGACTAGTACATATTTTAGAGTGTAAAATTTATTTATTATAAAACGGACTTCATTTATTTGAAAAATATGCATTCTACTATTGACTAAATATAAACTATTTTATGACTAGTACAACATTGAAATAGCAGAAAAATATATGGCAGGAAGGTTTTAACTATGATAAAATTACATTTAGAAAATCCCAAATTAACTTAGCCACATAGTATAGTACGTATTACGTTTGTACATAATCCTACAGGTTATAAATATAAATTTTTAAATCCTCATTTTGTCTAACAGTAAAATATTTGCCTAGTGACCAAAAGTGAGCAGCATTCGAGTCTTGTCCCATATACCATCAAAGTAGTCCTATTGTTCATACCACAAGTTTGAAAAATAGTACACATTTTTAATTTAAAAAAAAAAGACATGATACCAGAAAAATATGTTTGGTTATGTCAAAATATAATTGCCAATATAAATAAAGACATGGAAATAATACTCAAGTGATTATTACAATGCATAATAGTAACAATTGATAACCTAGTGTAAACATGAAAAGTGTATAAAATCTATATATGTACAAAGAAAATATATTGTAATGAGATTAATAAAAACTCCAATTTATATACCTAATGCAGTAGTGTAACTAAAATTGCAGCCAATGCGATGCATTTTTATGTTAAGTAGATTCCAATCCGACAATACTTTTGAAACCAATACTTTTGCGAATATCAATATCCTTCCATTGCTAAAATGGGACAATAATTTTTAACCTTTCCTCTCCAGCTGCAAACTAAGTCGAAACTGCATCTAATTATGTGAATACATATACTAAATACAGAGTTCATCATTTAGGCATTCCTCCATAATATATTTATATACTCAATAAAACAATTACAATATATATGTGTTTACCGGACACAACAAAATAAAATGTTTTCTCGAAGAAACTGAAATTAATCTGTAGGTTTTGTTGGAGGAGAGTGGTGTGGGGAGCGCAGTACGTGAGGGACGGGGTGCCAATCTTCACTCTTTAGTAGCGGCTGCACAGCTGGCTGGGTCTGACGTGTCTTTTTTAAAAACGCTATCATTTTTAGCACTTTTACACAATAATTTATACATTATATCAAATTAATAAGTAAAAATTGTAAAATGTTCACATTTATCCGATGTAAAAATCGAAAAAGTCTACACATACACTAAGTTAACAGCACCGGAACGTGCGTTTTAAATTAAACACTGTCTGAAAAAGATTAAAATCCAACAGAAATAAAATAATAAAATTTTTTAAAAATTTCTCACGTGAAAACATTAACAGTGTAACCGGTCAGGTTAGTAAAGCGAAAATTGCTGTGAAATGAAGCAAGTGCTTTTTTCATTGTGAGGGCATGTGCATTTAAAAACACACTTGATTTTTTTCATTACCATTCCAGGAGACAAGAGACCAATTTCGTTCTTACTATTTAGCAGATAAAACTGCATAGTACTTAATATTTGTATATCTTATTGTAGTTTCATTTTACATTACATTAGGTCTGAATGTCTTTTTTCCATTTTCAATGGAACCCAATTTTCTTTATTACACTATTAAATTGATGTAAGAAACATACAACAAACCTGTGTAAACAATTATTTAGAAAATTAAATAAAAAACAGTACACAACTCAAAGAGTGATAGAAAATCTATTGACAAAGCTAATTGGTATTCTTTTTCAAGCATTAAGACTAAATAAAAATACATATATCACAGTCAGGGTTCGAGGATATATATCATGACATATATCACAATATATATCAAGATATTTATGGCTTGATTTTTATTTTTGATATATATCCAAAAACTTTCTGCAGTCGTTAATAGATGGCGTTAGTTGTATTTTAAAAATGCTACAGGTTGTTTTTTCTTTCAATATCTGCGGTCGTTACTAGATGGCGCTAGATGTATTTTAAAAAGTGCTATGGTTGTTTTTTTGATATACGCTATACAACGACACACTAAGTTCGAATTTCGAATGGCAAGAAAATATCGATATTTCACCCAAAGAAACTTTTATAACAAAAAAACACTTTATTAGAAAGAGCAACTTTTATAACTTAGATATAATAATTGCATATATTAGCTTTTTTTAGTATGCAATACAAAATAAAAAATTTTGTATCAATCGACATGTGCAAAAAAGGAGAAAAAAGTTTGGATATACATATATCCAATTTTTGATATGTATCGGATATATATCAAAAAATCTGATTTTTTGATTTTTAGTATAAAAATCGGATTTTTTCGAACCCTGTTCACAGTGTTATATAAATTAGGGTTGAGCAGGTCAAAATATTTTGAGAGATAATGGAAACACAACATATGAAGATGACAATAAAAATAAGGAATATAATTTGCTTACATTAGGAATGTTAAGTCATAATATTAATCATATTTAACCATTACAAATTTTAATATTAAGTAAAAATAATTGCCTTTAATACAATAGGTGATCAACGAAACGGATTAGAGATATTAAAAATTATGTCAATGTTGTTTTACTAAGTAAAATAATATTAATTATGGGACGACACAATATGAATACTTTGTACAAAGGTGATTTTTATTTGAGTAGGAAGCGCCGGAATATTTAAACAAATTACTATTTACGCTTGTAAAGCTTTTAAAGTTTGGCAAAGATTCCACGTTGCTCCATCATCACGGGGTTGGATCCGTCGAACTTGGCCTGGATATTAGGAGTCAGCTGTCCCACCCACTGGGAAATAGTCGCTAACTTCTCTGAGTTGACAGTGTACAAAACAGCATTCTCGCTGAAAATATAAATTGATGCTAAATAGAATACAACCAGATGCTATGAGTAATCCTTTCATTGATAATCTAGATTCCTAGACCCGATTATTATATAGGTTGTACCAGAGCTAGCAGCAGAAACTTGGCCGGTAGATTCCTGCCTATGTTACGAGTCTAAAATGTTCAAGCAACTATGACCTAATATCAATAGTTATGGAGTTATGGAGATATGCAATATCAAAGCTGACATTTTTTTCCCAGTGACACTGGTGTCACTCACACCGAAGGTTCCGGGTTCGATTCGATTCGGTGAGGTCACAATTAATACACAAGGTGTCTCATAGCTTGTAGCAAAAACTTTACAGGTGGATTCCTGCCTTGATAATGAGTCGAAAATGTTCAAGCAACCATGACTTAATATCACTGCATAGGGAGATATGCAATATCAAAATTTGAATTTTTTCAAAAGTTGAACTATCATTATATCGATTATGAAAAATTTATTCTCTCTAATAAAAGTCAAATAAAATGATAAAAACCTAGCAGACATTGAAAATAGAGTTTTTTATAAGGTTTTTATCACTTTATTTGAGTTGAATTGAAGCAAATGAATTTTTCATAATCAACATAAGTTACTGTAATGATAGTTTAATAATATTTTTGCAAAAAAGTCAGAAATATTGAAAAAATGCAAATTCTGATATTGCACATCTCCATAACTATTGATTTATCATGTTACCAGTTTTATCATGGTTGCTTGAATATTTTCGATTCATTATAAAGGCAAGAATCCTTTTGTAAAGTTTTCACTACTAGCTGTGAGACACCTGTATGTGATTTACTCAAGACTAGGTGTTTTTGTGTTGTGTTTTGTTTCCGTAATTGGGCCTTGGCCTGTTCAAAAAGTGTTAAAAAATATTTTTTTCTTAAAATAATTTACATAATTAGGCTGGGCAAAACATTATATTCTGAATTTCGCTTAAATAAAATTATTAAATTCAATATGACGCAACGTACAACTACGATTCCATCTATCAATAGGCTTACCTAGACGTAAATTTAAAAAAAAAACTGGTCAACAGAAGATTTGAACCTGCACTCACAGAATTCCCAGGTAGATGTCTTAGTTCTTCCTAGCCTCTAGCTTATCAATATTAACATACATTTATGTGTGTCAGTAATACATGTACGCGTACACCGCGTATCTGGCATAATACAGAGTGTAAATAAATATTATTCTTCCAAGTCCAAATCCTAAATCATTTAAACATTGAGCACAGATATACGGCACCTTCACGGAACTTGGAACATGTTTCACCTTGAGAAAAGGATACCCGCATTGGTATGAAAACTACAAATATGAAAATCAGTCTTTTATTGACTAGATTGCGAAAAGAAGTACGGGTTAAGAAATGCGAACTTACTTTCGTTCCTTTAACAAAACGCCTTCAGCTACCAACCCCTGAGTACAGTTGAGGATGCAGTCCAGGGAGAGGCAGTACGGATGAATATCATCCTTGTTCGTCAACTGCCACTCCAGGGCTTGTTGGGCCATCTTTATTACCTCCTTTTCTTCCACGGAAGTTTGCTGCATTAAATAAGTCAATTATGTGAAACAAATAATAATGAACATGCACTGTACATAGACTAAAATGAAAATATATATTGAAGTTAAATAACAAATAGATTTTAATATCGCAAAACAAGCATAAAGTTCATGCTCAAATAGAAAATTCTTCAAATACATGACTCTCGATCACCCGGGATTACATTAATCCGGTTGCAAATTAATTGGGGTAGTAAGAAACTGTCAAAATGATGCGTAGAAACAATCATATCAAGAATTTGCTTTAAATGTAAGAATCGCAGAAAGATCAATTTAATTAATAAGTATATATTAAATACAATCATACCCTGAGTGCAAGATTATCATCTTTTCAAAATATGCAATCTGAGATAATGGGGCTTAAAGTCACACTTACGGAAATAAAAACAGTTTAGTTCTACATAAGATGCATTTCGCCTTATGAGAGCAGTACCAATCTAAATAATTTACATTCAACACCTTGTATTTATATGAAAACTATTGAAAAGAAATGCTTGAGAGAAGTGAGTAGATACTTGAACTTTTTTTGAAAATGTACACGTTTTTACAACTCAATACTTTGAGCACCATGAAAATATAATTTAGTCTTTATTTTAGTTTTTAAGTATAACTTCTACTGCACGTATATGAGTATAGGCACAATTCTTTTTAGAAAAGTGATAAGGCTTGCACTTGGGATGCGATACAAACATGAAAAAATGGTACTTGATGAACACATGAAAAATAAATGCAATATTTTAAAAATGTACTCACATCTAATAAGAGTAAGCAGATTCTGTGAACACACATTAAGAATGGCCAGGATAGATGGCTGAGAACCTTGTGAACTCTAGCATTTTCACCCAGACTGTACGTGACACCGCTGGAGCTGTTTACTTCTTTAACTGCGCCAATCTCAACTAAATACTTCAGACTTCTCTCAAATTCCTGAAAATTAAAGTCAGCATTGAGAGTTCTCGATGTGACATCCTAACACATATGTAAGTCAACAAGCCCTTGGCAATGGAGGGGAATATAGTCTTCAAAAAATGCCGCAGTTAGCAAGACTCGGCTTCCATAGAAAATAGTAAAGGAATACTTGAAAAGAAATGAAATTGAAATAAAATGTGAATGATTGTTACCTTTGGCTGAGTAGCATCGTTGACGGGAAACTCGTATCTGAGAAGATTTCGCAAGCGCGAGAAATCTTTCCATAAAATATCTGAAATACATATGAAAATTAACAAATTTTAAAATATGTACATGTACATTCAACGCAAGTCAAATCAGCTTTAAGGTAAAAGCAAAAGCAGACTGTAAGAGAACAAAGGCATTTCATTTCTTAGACACATAAATAAATGTCGATAAAGTCAGGCAAATAAATAAAATTAAAATAAACATTTCCCTGGCCGACTACCCTGGTCCCCTCTGTGACAGGAGGCGATACTAATCGTTATTCTGCTGAGGAATCGGTGAGATATTGTTGCTTTTGCTTTTATATCCTTCATAATGTTATGAAATTTTCTAACACACAATTGGTATTGATTTCAGTTTTTGTGACAAATCTTAGTGGGGTACCCGATGAATAAATATATTGTCATGGGATGTGGCTTTGACAGACAAACGAAAACACTGGAAATTGATTAATGAGTTATTGATTAGTGATTAATTATTTTTAAAAATTTAAAAAATCACCGGACACGGATTAAATTTAAACAACGATCTATTTCGCAATTTATTATCACTGGGTAAATTGTGTTCACTGGCACACAAATGTAGGCACTCCACTTAATTATCTGTCGCTTGGTTTACAATGCACAATGGTAAAATTATTTTCGCAACGGTTTGCTGCTAATATCGCATCGATAAAAATGTCAAAACAACATTGAAACGCCGCAGCCCCGCTATTATTTATACACAATACATTGGTTTTTTGAATCCTCAGAACATTCTTTTCATTTCTAGTGTTTGCGAGAAAGTTCCCGTAGCTTCTAAGCTGTGTCTCCCGAATGTTGTACATAATCCTAGAGTGATGTAGGTTGTTCTATAGGGTTCCATAGTTTTGTTTCAAAGTGACATAATAGAAGGAATTCGGACAGTGCGCAATTACATTTCGTTACAATATTATACACATATGTTAAAAAAATTACTTTACCTCTGTTGACAGACCTGTTGGCAATGATAAGGTGAATAATGGCGGAAGAGATGACCCAGTGCAGAATAGAATTTACATACAACTGAATCATCACTACAGGAACTATTGTGGACATTGTATGTGCACTCAGTTGATGTCCTGCAAAACAGAAAAATATTTCGATAAATGCGTGACGTTGATAAACCTTTCTTTTCCAGATGGAAAGTCATGAAAGCTTCAACGAATCAAGTACATCAAGAGTACGAAAATGATGAAACATGCCTTAATGATTTTAAATGCATTAAATCTGATGAAATACATAAACTATGCTACTTCCACATGACTTTAATTATAATTTTTTATATGTATTACTACTTAATATATAAAAGAGTAACATAATCTCTCATCGACAAATGAAGTATTCGTACTATGTCCGCTATTTTGCAAATTTTCCTTATGTCTTCATTTCGGACACGGTCACATAGTGTTTGTGAAGTATTAAACTAATTAATTATTAGTCTAATACTCTTCTTAACTTACTAAATAATATATAAAATTATAATCAAAGTCAAGTAGAGGTAACATAGTTTATGTATTTCACACAATTTTATGATCATCATGAACAATCTCTATAATGTAAATGCTAAATCCATCAATAATATTTTTGAAATCTTTCGTTTTTTCAATATTTCAAACAAAAGAAATAAACCGTATATCAATTTAATATACAGTTTATTTATTTTGATTCATAATCAGTACATGGACAATTTTCAATTGGACACTATTTCTTGGTTTGCAATGTTAATGGCTTTTCAGAAACAGGAAGCATTTCTCTTCCATATATTGCACAATAATTGAACAAAGTACGTAACTATGTACATGGAAGAGTATACACACTTGTAAAAGAAGACCACATGTGACTACTATAAACGTTATCGAAATCTCGGGCTTTGCATGTTGCAATATGCTGCAATGCAATGCTCAGCATGTGCACCTAACTGCAGAGGCACAAACTACCCCTACGTGTTGCTGCCAAATTCGAAATTCCGGATCATTTTGAATTCTGAACACATTTAAATAATGAATCGCATGCGTAAAACTTATTGCCAGTTATGGTAATGGTAATAGTTAAGCAAAAAGCAAAAGATTTTTGCGAGTTTCACTAATAAAACAACCCATTTTCATAAAAATCTACGCTTTTTACCATTACCACTGATCACAACCGGCCCTTACTGCATAAACTGGCCCTAAGGCCCGGTTGTGCCATCTAAAGTAAAGGTAAAAAAAAGTTACTCAAGTAACTTTTATTCGAGTAACTTTTTTACTAAAACGGGTTGCGCCGTCGGTGGTAAAAAATATTTTACTTGCCGAAGTATGTACTTATGTATGTACATGAGTAACTTTTTTTACTCTCCAATATCGTTGGGTAAAGGTAAAAACATTGGTAAAAAAATAGCCGTCCTCTTACAGCTGATTTGGAAATGTGACATTTGTCCATAAGGTAAAAAAAAGTTACTCGAGTAAAAATATTTTTACTCGAGTAACTTTTTTTACTAAAACGGGTTGCACAATCGGTGGTAAAAAATATTTTACTCTCCGAAGGACATACATGAGTAACTTTTTTTTACTCTCCAATATCAGTGGGTAAAGGTAAAAACGTTGGTAAAAAAATGGCCATCCTCTCACAGCTGATTTGAAAATGTGACATTTGTCCATGTACTTGTCATTTGACCGCTTTTGTCTTTTAAACATTTGTCGCTGTCAATGTCGTATTGAAATTTGTAAACATTAAAATGAATCTTTTAATTTCGCGATGGTTTGACGTTTGTTTGGTTTGTTTCATAGAATAGAGTGGTTTGTTTTAACTGGTTTTGAACTGCAAAAGTACATATTGAAAATGGTAAAAAACTGAAATAAATCAAATTTCATAGACATATGCGGTATTTGAGGTTTATTCCACTTGGCACCCTATTAAGTCTTATTATTGGTTTGACAGTGGTAAAAAAGACTTTTCTGCAACCCGAAATCGAGTTTACTCTCAGCTGATGGTAAAAAAAGTTACTTCAGATGGTGCAACCGGGCCTAAGGGTATAAGAATTTAAATAAAAAATTAATCAATGTGTACAAATAAGAAACTTCAACAAACCTTTCATTCTCTTTTTAATATCATCTGTCATTAAGAATGGCTCGCTGCTTATGAGTCTCAACCGGTGGTCCCTGTCCTTCCTGATCAGATTGCTATGAACCGACAAAGTCTCCTTCAATTCTTTCTTTAAATTCTCCTCATTATAGTCAAATACGTTGCCCCCCAAGTTCTTTAACATTTCAGCCAACCAAATAATATTCTCAGCGAGTTCTTGTTCGGTCAAAGGGATGGCCGAGTGAAGAGACATTGTCAGCGCTACAGCGACCAGCTGGAAGGTGGTCACGATGGCCCCTCGCTGCTGTCTGTAGACTATCTCGTGCGCCATGTTCTGAACTAGGAAGTTCTGTTCTGGAGAGATGGTTTGAGTTTCAATAGGCTTGATGGGGTCGACGGTTCGCTTGAGAGATGCCCCCAGAAATTCTTTGGCCGAAAAAGGTTCGCCCACATTTACATAGATGCTGCCAAAGTGTTCGCTGAGGATGTTTAACGCTTTAAAAAGACCCTGTAATCAAATATAGCCCGTTATTGTTGAATAAATAAAAATCGATTTATTATAATTATATAATGGATTAAAAATAATGATAAAGGTTTAATTATGTTTATGTAGGGAAACATACAGTAGAACCTCGTTAAATCGAAATTCAAGGTATAAAAAAAAAGAAAATCGCGATACGATTGCGAAATTCGATAAAAATTGTAAAACTCATGAAAATTAATTTTAATTTAATTTGTGAAAAACGCCTGCTTTTGTATATTTCAAGATATCATTTTGAAAAAGCAATATTATACTAATACAAAGATTGCAACAATTCTATTACTAAAGTACCCGATATTGACATGATATATATTTGTTTGTTCTCACTTGTGAAAAAAATCAAGATTTTTTTTTTAATTTTATCAAATATACAAACAAAAATTTGATTTATGTGAACCAAAATATAATGATTTATCGCGTAAAGGGCTAAAAATTATTATGAATAACCGGGGTTTTCAAATTATCAGGATTAATATACTTTTGGGACTTGTGGATTTTGAAAAACTTTGAATCATGGCAAATTTCGAATTAACGGGGTTTTACTGTATATACATTTATAGAGTTTTAAATTATGCTTTTACTAACCGAGGTAGACTCCTTTGGTTTTGGCACACCGAGTAACTCATAAGCGAATAGTTTCTCTTCCAAAATCTTCTCATAACTGATATTGATTGGTACAAATGTAATATCAGACACGTCATTTGAGAAAAGAGGTTCCAAAACCATTGACATAAATCCTGGAATTAAGAAATTCAACATTTAATTTCAAAAAGACAAAAACATGTATACTTGACAGATTTGTTCCATTTCGGCTATGTTAAAAGCCATCAAATCCCGCTTACCATACTTGGGAGATAAACTCTTGCCGCTCCGACTCCTGGTTCCTTCAATAAAGAATTCCAGCGGTGTGTGGTGATTGGTGACAAGAGTACGTACATACTGTCGGAACACAGCTCCATATAGTTTGTCAGTGGCGAAAGTTCGCCGCATGTAGAAGGCTCCCGTATCTCGCATTATTCTGCCCATTCCCACCATGGCGTGGAAATCTGGAAATTGATATTGACTATTACATTTTTATCTACCTGCCATCAAAAATTACAAAATAAATATGTAAAATATACTGATTATAATGTTGTCTTCCAAATATGTGTAGGAAACATTTGCAGCACTGAAAAAAAACACTATTGTATGACCACAATAACTTGGCGTGCGGCGACTTTGGAACTAAACCCGCCCCGCCCACACCCGGCGGTAACCCCTCGCCCTGTCATTCAGTACAATTTTGTATTTGCTCGGAAGCTGTGACATCTTGATTACCAATATACACTGAATTATTATGTCCAAAACATCCTAAACAGTCCAGGATGGTGCAAGAACAATTACCAATGAAGTATTAAAGTTTTGCGAAGCTGAAAAAGCGAATAATGGACTGATATTACCGTCTGACAGTTTGACACATAGAACGGCCGCCATTACGGCTTGGCTTCTTTAGTGCTGCCTGACCAAATTTCTGTTAAAAGCTACGACACCGGTCACCGGACATTCTGTACATTACGTATTGTGTAATAGATTTACAACCTGGCAACTTCCGTTACTCGACAGTGACGCCCTCCCTCGCACGCCAATTTATAGTAGTCGCTTTCTAGCCAATCTCAATTTGTCATTGATAATTTTTTTACTGGCAACATCTGACACCGTTTGAACTACACATTTACTTTTGACAGCTGTTTGAATTTTGTTTGTTTGACATTGAAGCATTGTTAGGAAAGGTACATTTGGCTCCAAGATTATCATATCATATAATCATATTGAAAAATAAATATATTTCTAATCGTATTCCAGTGTGTTTTTTGATGATGAAAAATTTTCAAACTAAACTCATACATATGAAACAATCAAATGAACGCAGTGTATAAACAAATACCTTAAAATTATTTAAATAGATAAATTATACCGACCCATTCCCGCAGCAATTGCAGGCAGGTCAATTTCATAATAGTAACTAATATATGTCATTAAAACGATGTCTCCATAACTGCGGTGTGTCGGTACAAAGACGACCGGGTTCTGGCCCATCAATCCTTTTAACTGCAAGGCAAAAGTAACAAATATACTAAGATAAATTAGAAGAGACGAATATACTAAGATGTACACAGACATAATAAAAATAACAGTAATCTATTTTTCCCTTTTTAATACTTTCTATTCTGCATTTTTTCTGACAATACAATTTCTTAGAAATACAATCGTCCATAAATACGTGGAATAATAAAATAAGTTAGTAATAACTTCTTACAAAGAAAATTAAACATTTTAACAACACAAAACACAGTTACAATAAGAAATAAGAATCGAACTAAAGAGGAATTTAAAAAAATTAAAAATAATTTTAAAAGTGTTCAAGTACGAAGAATTAGCGCAACCTAAAACTATTCGCGCATGATCGCACATATCCTCTCCAAGCAGAAGAGACTTTTTTTGGAGAGGTACAGCGAAAAAAAATGTATTAATTATAGTTTTAATAGACTAGAGTAAAATGGTGTAATAAACTGTATATTACATTAAACAAATAAATAAAAATATCAAGATTCAAATTTGATATCAAGAGAAATTTTACAGTTAAAATAGTCTTTTCAAAAGATTAATAGATATAAGTTCATAGTGACCTGATTTTTATTTTAAAAATGCTAACTTTGTTGAGATAGTGAGCTGAACCACTTCACAAGAGCAGAAAGTAAACTTTTCTATTAATTCACACATTTAGTTATTGAGTATTGCTAACATTCTCACTCGCCCTATTATAGGGATTACAGGACCAATTCATCACAGCTTTAATTTAAGAACTGGAAAACTTATAATGTCTATGACCAAAGCATATCCACTGGGACTAGTTCCGATAAACAAATAAAATAAGGGATATTACATATGTTATCAAGTAATTGTTAATAATCAAGCCTTCCTCACTAGATTTTGTAACCAATTAATAAGTTGTGTGACTAGTGATTCCACTAATTCCCAAGAAATTGAGTTGCTATACAGTAAAATTACTTATGTTACCCCATTTCAATGAATATAATTGATGTATGAAAGTGAAGCCTGGAGCTGGCAGAAGAGGAATGAAAGTAGACTGAATGTAGTGGAGATGAGATCCCTTAGATGTGTGGCAAATCCATATATGATAAAGTAAAGAATGAAGATATTAGAAATTAATGTAAAGCTGATCTTAGCATAATTCATAGGATTAAAACAGGATCACTCAGGTGGTTTAAGCATGTTGAGCGAATGAGTGAGGAAAGAATGGTAAGAAAGATATATAATGCACGTGTTGACGGTGCCAGAAAGAGAGGGCAACCGCGGAAGACGTGGCATGACTAGATTAAACGGATACTGGAAGATGGTCCCGTTAGAAGCCTCAACAACCGTTGAGCTTGCATGTGAAGATGTATGAATGTGGATGAGGTGAGAGTTGTATGTCAGGACAGAAGAGTATGGCGCTCTATCCTTTCTGCCTACGGAAACGGCATGATGGTAAGTAATTGTTAATTCCTTGGTCCAATCTTGTGATTATTTTTAAAACAACCCAAGTCCACTTCATTTTTTATTTTGATATATGAAATTATAAAAATAAATAGGCTTTTTAATGGCCACCACTTATGTGTCATCGTATTTATAAAGGGCTGATAAAAAAATTCTCACTATACAGTTAATATCAGGTGGCATTCAGTTTTTTTTTAATATCTCTGAATTAACTTTTATGGACAAAGTGTATTTTAATAATTGTTTTTAAAAACTTATTTCCGATATGATATAGGTTTTATAAATTTCAGAGAGTATGGCACAGGTTTTTTGTATTTAACTCAGAAACACCTCAACGGGATATTACTGCTTTTGCTTTTATACCCCTCAATTTTTGTAAACAATGAGAAATGCTTCAGAATGTTATTAATATCTGATCACTCATTAGGAGTATAAGTTTACATTCATTACAAATTATTTTATGTCAGATTTGAACTATGATCCCTTAATCAATTAACTCGTAATACCGACTTTCCTGTCAAAATATCTCACTGAGTCATTTAAAGATAAATAATATTGTGTATATGAAAACACAACACTGATGTGTGGTCTCATTCATTTTGAAACCATTCATCATAATTAAGTGGCATTTCTAAAATTAGAATGATATCGAGGTGAATGACACTGCACTGATAAAAATATAACTAACTGCAAGATCAATGTTAAACTTGTGGAATCATCAAAAATACTTATGTACACCATTTCAAATGTACACAAAATTGAAATATAAGGAATAGTATTTTTTAAAAACATATACATACTCTATTATCTGAATACAAAACAGTAGACTGCCGATTATCCGGGGCACATAACCGGGTTGCGGATTAACCGAGGCAACAAATGGTTATGTTATTTTTAAATATTTCAAAATTCTTTACAAAATGTAAAAATATTTTTTTATCAACTAAAAAATATTATATATGTATTTTATTAGCGCCATTTTAGCGCCAAAGATTTAAGTAGCGCCATTTTCGTAAGAACTCACCTCAAGGACGACGTAAATAAAATATAATATAAAACTCGTGAAGTTATGAATATGCAGAATTGAAATTAGAAATTGTGAACATCATAAAATTTTGGGAATCCCTGTAAATAGCATATTTATTTTAACACAAGTACGAGAGCGTGCTGCCGAGAGCCTAGTCGTTAATGTAAGTACGCACCGAGTGGTGTTTTTTGGATTTATTACTCTAATCGTTTATTCTCTTCTATTTTATATGCTCAATATTGTATTTTTGTGCCATACACGTTATGTGTGATAATGCATATTTTTCACCATTTTAATAATTTGGGGTTGTGTGTAAATTTTGCATCAGTCTTTACGTGTAACGAGTGAACACTCTGTTTTAAGTTTTTAAATTTATTTTTCAATTAATTCCCAGCCTGTTTGCTCTAGTCTGCTGTATGCGATTATGTATATTTTTTAAAATCTGGAATTGTGTATTTTATTTATTTATTTTCCAATTTATTTTTGCGGAGATTATCCGTTTTATCACCTTGGAATATCAAGAGTCTACTGTATAAATAAAAATAATTACTGCCACTAAAAATATATCAAATACATCTGAAATACTAAAACAGCTAAAATAACTTGTTTATTAGTTACAATAGCGTTAGTGGCGTTCCACACGATTTCTTATAGTGCAGATGATAAAAATTAGCATTTAATAACAATTCCATTTCGTGTGTTCTATTATGTTATGTGATGAAGATGCAAGCTAAGCTGTAGGGCAGCAGATAATACCGGGAGGCACATAATAGTAAAAAATATATACAGCAGAACCTCGTTAATTCAAAATTCAAGACACAAAAAAAAATCGCTATGCGATTGCGAAATTTGCCAAAAATCTAACTAACTAACTAACTTACCATCACGCCGTTTCCCCGTGGGGGTAGGCAGATAGGATAGAGTGCCATACTCTTCTGTCCTGACATACAACTTTCGCTTCGTCTACATTCATATATCTTCGCATGCAAGATCGACGGTTGTTCAGGCTTCTAACAGGACCATCTTCCAGTATCTGGTTAATCTGGTCATGCCACATCTTCAAATAAGGTCACTTTCCTGGCATACATCATACATCCTGCTTACTAGACAAAAATCGTAAACTCACAAAAAGCCATTAATTTTGTAACAGTAACAGTTTACATTTTTGCATGTTTCAGGAAATCATTTCTATTACGCAAGTATTCGATATTTAAATTTTATTGTTACTTGCGAAATTTTTTTTTTTCAATTTTGTCATTTTTCAAAATAACTTTGAATTACGAAAACTGAAATGTATTGATTTATGGCGCAAGGGGCTAAAAATTATTTCGAATTACGAATTACCGGGGTTTTCGAATTATCGAGGTTAATCTACTGCGAAATAAAAATTTGAATTACGTTGATTTCGAATTATTGTTTTACGGCACAAGTTTATAAATAACAATCTTAGGAAGCAATACTTACGCCAAAGATATTTCTTTCATTGACAAAAATGCTAGTGTACATTCTGCAGATAACTTTAGTTGTAAATACGCCCAGCCATCGCACAACGTACATTTTTCTGTCCAACCCTATCTCGTCCAACATGGCCACCACATCTTTCTTTAGGTCTGCTTTTGACCTCTTTAAAACAGGACTTAACTGAAAAAGAATGTTTATAAAACTAATAATAAATCACTATTGAAATGCACATGTTTATATGTCAGTAGAACTGGCCTTCATATGACTTTTTTTAGATTTTTTTTTCAATCAATTTTAAGGATTGGTCTGCACCAATCACTTGATCTCTCCACTCCTCTCTGTCACCTGCCAGCCTCTTCATTTCTTGGTAGGTGCAACAGCACACATCTCCGATAAGCTGATAATAGCATAGCGATAGCTAATTATTTTCTGCTAGTTATATATAAAATTGTAATATGTATTTATGGATTATTTTATGAAAAACAAATATTTCAGCATTGAAGTAGAAACGAAAAGCTGCCAGTTTTCTTTTAAACGTCAGTCCAATGCATTTTCAGACTATATTGTTCATCACAACCTGTGCTGCTTTATATTTTCCAATATCATGACCGGTATATATAAACTAGGGATGTGCACGTCAAACGGAACCATATTTTATGCTAACAGGCCTTCAACACTGCACTGGTCATAATACTCCGCTTTACCTTATTATTTTCTAATAGAAACTATGTACATATATTTGTTTGAAATATAGATTTGCTTTTGTAACTTTCTAAAGTGTATCCGATTTATTTTAATTATCACATAAGTATATTCTGAATAATCCTATTTCACAAAAAAATATGATTTCATTTAAAATACAAATTAAATAAAGCCAAACAATGTTACCTCTTCAAGCAACTGATCAAGTTTTGCATTATTCGCTGTGAAGGATTTCAATTGTGCCGGAGTGAATACTTTATTGACTTTGTGGGACGGCTGAGGCTGCCAGTGTCTGGTCATGAAGCCCACAGCATCATTGTTCACTCTCCGAGGCTCCACAATGTCCTTAAACTGGTGTAATATTCGTTCTTTAGACATCTTGGCATACGCAATGTGTTTGTATTCTGCAAAATAAAATAACAGGTCATAAATGATTATTCTATCGCGCTGACGGATCCACAAGGTAACAGAATGTGTTGGAATCGTGATTTGTTTTAATGATTACAGGGTTATGAGGCGACATAAAAACCATAGTTTATTTACTGCAAACAATACCGACAATGGAAGTGAACAAATAATACATGCCGAGATAAGGTCAAACATAAAACGTGATTTACGATTTGAAAATATGACACTTTAGAAAAATGCACGTTACATAAATATTTAATAAATAGATAATTTAAAGTGGCTTTGGAATGAGTAACATGTGATGTAACAAATAAATTAATTCAGATAAATCATGTTATATAAACTGATGTTATATAAACTGATATTATATAAACTAATGTTATATAAACTGATTAAGACAGGTGTAAGTAAAGAATGAATTCTTAAAAACTGCCACAGTTTTATGTAATATACCCAAGTTAATATTATGGATATATGCTTTCATATTAAATCGATAATTCTGCACCGTTAAGATTTTCAGGGTTTCTTATAGTCATCGCAATTTTTTATGTAGGTGTTTATTCCTGTAAACACCTATACAATGAAACAATGTGCCTCATATACACGGATAACACACACACTAATTCGATTGTCTTCCTTAAATGAAAAGATCTTTAAACTTTATAAAAATATATTATTTTATAAAAATTTAATATTCTCATAATTTTTTTTTAGTAGAAAATCCATTGCATAAAATACATACATAGAGAAAAATGTATGTATGTAAAAAAGGGGCGCTGGATAATTTTACTGTGATAAAGGGGGTGATTCTTTCAATACGGTTAAGATACACTGATTTCGATTAAAGAAAATTTAATAAATTTAAAAAATATAAAAAATAGTGAAATACATACATAGAGAAAAATTATGTATGTTAAAAAAGGGGCGCTGGATAATTTTACTGTAATAAAGGGGGCGATTCTTTCAATACGGTTAAGATACACTGATTTAGATTAAAGAAAATTTAATAGCGTTAGTGAAATATATACATAGAGAAAAATTATGTATGTAAAAAAGGGGGCGCTGGATAATTTTACTGTGATAAAGGGGGCGACTCTTTCAATACACTGATTTAGATTAAAGAAAATTTAATAGCGTTAGTGAAATATATACATAGAGAAAAAATATGTATGTAAAAAAGGGGCGCTGGATGATTTTACTGTGATAAAAGGGGCGATTCTTTCAATACAGTTAAGATACACTGATTTAGATTAAAGAAAATTTAATAGCGTTAGTGAAATATATACATAGAGAAAAATTATGTATGTAAAAAAAGAGGCGCTGGATAATTTTACTGTGATAAAGGGGGCGACTCTTTCAATACGGTTAAGATACACTGATTTAGATTAAAGAAAATTTAATAGTGTTAGCGCCATAAATTAATTTGTGAACTAGGAAAAAGGTATTCCTTCTCTCCCAGTCCCTACCCATTCCCGAAAGCAAGCAAGTACTAGAGCCGCTCCACTTTTGAAAATCGAAGCCGCCACAAGACGGAAAAAACAGCTGCAATCGTAATAGAAAAAATATCGGTATAGAAAAGTGACCGCATAATTTTCCGCTGTGAACTACCGCAAATTGAATCAAAGATTTAATTCTTGACGCGAGTGTTTTGCCTTGTAATTAACGGGAAACACCTCGCCGCTAGAAGTTTGGAGATATAGAAGAGGCAAGAGGAGAAATAAAAAATCGAAGGAAGAAAGGTAAGTGCTTGCCTTGTTCCCAATTACCCATACCAATATCTCCCAACCAAATAGCGTTAGTGAAATACATACATAGAGAAAATTATGTATGTAAAAAAGGGGCGCTGGATAATTTTACTGTGATAAATTGGGCGATTCTTTCAATATGTTAAGATACACTGATTTAGATTAAAGAAAATTTAATAGCGTTAGTGAAATGAAAACAATCCTAATGGAATATTTTGCGACAAAGCACATGAGTTTTCATGAACGAGTAATCAAAAAATTGCTAAAACGATGGAGGAAGGTCGCATCTATGAATGGAAAATAAATTGTAGTATAACGTTGTCAAAATACTATTTATTTTTTTAATTTCTACTTAATTTTAAAAAATGCCCTTTCTTTTGGGTACATTTAATATTTACATATTACGTTACTTTTAAACTTTTTTATGTTAAATAGTTTTCACTGTCCTTAAACTTAACATTAATTCCGTGTGCCTTACCAGAAACATACATATTCAAAAAATCTGCAAACATTTGTGTAATAAAGTTGACACCATACACAAATTTTGCCATTTTAATAAGCCTATTTTATCACTACCATAAATATATCACTATCACTCCCACTTGTACATGGAACCATTAAAAAATAAACAAAACAACTGAAGGCCACAAAAGTTCAGTGTAGAATGGATCGGAATACTAGTTACTGTGTATATCAGATATGGGTACAATAATTTTGGTGATGGTCAAATTAATAGATAAGATAAGCACTAGATGTCTATGATTATCATGCCATCAACCATTCTTATGTAATCTACATAGGTACATTAAATAATGTAAAATATTTAAAATAAATAACATCTAAACTAAGTCTTCATCCGATAAAGATGCCCCCAGATTTGATATAAATTTTTAAATATATAATAATCTTCTAAGAACTCATTTAAACATAAATTTACATTCAATTATTGCTATGAGGAAATGTATAAAATAGCTACTTTCAATACCCATAGTAAACAGTATAAGGTTGGATCTGATTTTAAAATTTTATGGTAAACAAACATTAAGAGTAGTAATTCCAAAAACCTGAAAGGTTGCCCTGTGAAATAAGATAAATACACATAAATATTAATCTACATATAATAATTTCGTTGTCTGTCGTCGATCTGTAAATTCGTAACTTGATGAAATTAAAACTTTATATACTTGGAGTGTGACACGCAATGGTTCAGGCAACCGTGACACGCTCACCAGATTACGTGATTTTTCATGAGTGCATGGCTAGTACAATCATAATTATGTATGATGAACTTACAGAAATTAAGTGAAACTGAATACGAGTGATGTGATTTTAAACTAAAACATGCGTAGGTACATTGATGTAAGGCAAATAATAAATATAGTAAACATTACACATGGATGTAACAAGAAAAATCAATATTAAACCAAGATTTTGTCAAACACACATTGGAAGTGATTCGCTACAAACACATAAATAAAGTCGTTTAGTGAGTTTTCAGTTTATGACTTTTTTCTTTTATCTCTTTACCAGCTAGGCTAGTAATATTCCACCGTAATATTAATATACTTTATAAGCAAGCGTAAAATCCAAGTTGTAAAATTCAAGTTTTGTTTTTAACTTTTGACATGTCACTAATGAGAGCGACCATAACAATACAATCTGTATGTTATTGTGTCATTGTGCAAACAATGGACCGAAATCACTTAAACATCGAAGAACTGGGACGACTGAAGGCTTCTTGTTGAGGCGACACGGGGCCTCCTTGGACACTATTCTGTGTCCAGGATTCTAATTTTGTAAAAGATAATTCACAAATTTGGAATAATTATTCCTTCTTGAACACCTCAAGTGTTCCTTAACTCTAACATCAGAATTTTTACATGTATTTCCTTTATAAAAATAATCTCAATCATTACAAATCAAAAAGAGAAGGCGTAGTTGATGTGATAAGTTTTTGATAATATACTCTATACAATGGTACAAGCGTATAAAGCATTTTTCTGTTGGCTTATTCAGCAGTGCATTACATGTGTGACACTGATCAATTGGCTGCTATAGCCACCAAAGGCATGCAGAGCTTAGCAAAAAACAATTAATGATAGCCGTTTTCTTTCTGCGAGCATTGAAACTCGAAAAAATTGAATTTTATTTTTTGTTCTACAATTAAATAAATAAAACTAATCAGCATTTGTGTATTTTCTTTTCTTTATGTATTCTTATGATTGTATAATTACTAAATTTTATTCTGCATTATTTTTTTATACTATTTATTCAGTTTTAAGTTTATACTTCTTTACTATTGTTATTTGTTACTATTACATAACTATCAAATGAGAATAACTGCCACAGAACAGATTTTACCTAGTGTGGCAGTTATTAGTAACTTATATTAACAAATGTAAAATAAACAATAAAGTAAGCAAAATAAAAAAATTAAGCGGAATATTAATTTTCAACAAATAAAGTAATCTGTGTAAACATTCAATTAATGTAATGTATTAATCTAATTCAACTTTATTGCATTAATTTAATTAAACTTTTTGTAATAATATTAAATATGAAATATGTAACATGCCCTAAAACAGACCTGTCTAGTTGGGAAGTTACATATTTTATTATATGATAAATAAAAAAATAATATTTAATTACCTTTTCAAAGATAATGAAAAAATTTTTGAGCATTTTTAATATGATTTTGCAATTACATCTTAAATAAAATTATTATTAAAATTCATTGATTACTTATTTAATCTTTTTTACATTATGTATTTTGAAACATTTGATTCAAGCATCCTGTGGATAAAAGTAAAAGACTGCGTGATCAAATCCTCAAACTTTATTTTTCCAAATTAAAGAAATACCAATCTGAATGGTCACTGATTTCACATATTGGTGTGGTTTACCCTATTTAATTTGATTGGTTTAATTTTATTTTCAAGTTTTTTTAAATTTATTAAAACATTAAATTAAAAAATACTACTTGTACTGATTTATTTTACTAAGCCAGTAATTTGTATCCCTAAATATATATGATAAAAAATATCATATTGGTTTTTAATAGATACATAATGAAAAAACATGGTCATTGGTTCCGATTTTCACCAATTTAATGTTAATCTACGAATTATATGTCCATTAATTTCCAGAGTAGTAAGTTTGACTATTTTAATTGTGATTATTTAATTTTAATAAGTCATCTAATTCATGTCACTCAGATGGCAGTGAAGTCAGTGTTATGGTTAAATTCAAATATTCGTAAATAAGACCTGCGAACGTACCATGTGCGAGCAAATACTTTCGAGGAAGTTTTTTTTTCACTGTACATATCACAATAAAATCTAAACGCTTTTCACACACGCTTGATAGCAGAACATAATAACGTAGCAATAGGAAATCTAATAAAAGCTAAATTCATTAGGTATTCATAGAATTTTGCATGCATTGAATTTAATTTTAATTAAACCATTGGTGCCAGAGACAATGCGTTAGTGAAAATATAGTTTCACTTTATTATTCCTTGAATATGCGTAAGAATAACAAACAAATTAATCTTCAATGAAAAAAGTTCACTTACAGAAATGTTGTGTTAGTAATTTCACATTATTTTAACCTGTCAAAAATTGGAACGACAAGGTTGAATTATTAATTTTCTTATTATTTTGCATGATTTTCAAGAGTGTGTCTAACTCCAGAATTGCAGATAATGCACAGGTGAGTACAAATCCATGTACAGTGATGAGTATTTCAAGATACAAACAATCTTTTTCCAAAAAATTTAACTCAATATACGTGCAATGTCTTGACATGTGAGCAAATATCCATTCATTAACAAGTATCTTGCTTTTTATGCACCGACGGCCAATGCTATCGTGATGTGTGCTAATGCAAGTGGTGACTGACAACTAGCCCTTGCTCGTGTATCATTCCGAGAATCCATGAACCTTCAAGAAATTCAAGGTACAGAAGAGCCAGTAAAACGTTAAATCACTCGTATTTTGTTCGTTGAGTGGAGGACGACATTCATGAGCTGGTGAAGGACAAGTGGTTCGCACAGGATCAAAAATCGACGAATAAAATATTTGCATAATGTGAAATGTATATGTTAAATAAAATGATAAAATAAATGTCTTGAATTGTTGATAGGGTCCAGGCCGTAAAAAAGGCAAACACAAATAGCTTAAGAATAATTGTAAATATGTGTTTTTGATATGTGATAACTGGCTAACAAATGTCATATTGTAAATTAAAATTATAAATAAGCAGCGGTTATTTTACTAATTATTATTACCTTTTTAGATTTTTTGTTTTAGGTTAACGCTTAATTTTCTGCCATTTTTTTGTTGACATTTACTTGACATTTGTTCTAATATAATAATATTAAAAAATTTAAATACACATCAAAAACCGTACATGTACACATTATGCTATACCACTTCGAGAAAGGATCGAAAGCTGCTGAGTCATTTTGCTATCTCAATGATTTTTTCGGCGAAGGAACAATTAGCAAAAGGGCATGCCGAGAGTTGTTTGTTTAATTAAATAATTAAATATTAGTAAAAAATTTAATGTGGTAGTGTTTACCTTGTGGAAATCTGTTTTAACAATTATGTATAAAACACTATTTTGGTTTCTTTTTTTCCAGTTTTAGCTTATTTTTGAGTATAACACGTTTCCGAAATGTTTTCTTCCCTCGGTTGAGACTGAAGTGTTTGGGAGTGAATGTCTGGTGTGTGGGTTGTGGGTTCGGTGGAAATGGAGGGGGTATCTAGGTGGTGAGAGAGAGGGATAGGTATATTATGTTTTATTTTAAAAAAATTCAAAATATGTACATAAATGGTTACGTAATTCCCACTGCACGCCCCTGACGAATACTTATCTAAAGTTAAGATCTTAATATTTAATGCGTGTATTACTGAATTATTTATTAGCTTTAATTGACAAAGATAACATTACAAAGTAATAAGTAAATAATTTTTTAATATTTGAGCGTCTCACCTTTAAAAAAAATTGTAGATAGGTACATACCAGTGGCGTGCAGCACATACAAGCAAAAAAGCTGTGCATTAGTAAAGATTCTGAGAAACAAATATTAATTAAATAATCCTTATCTTAAGAAAAAGTTGATTTAAAATTCTAGCCGTATTTCGTCCTACAGCTAGAAGTTTTATTTCTGACATTTCCATTTAATGTGACGTATCTGTTTTTTCGATTTAAAATTGTGGCCATAATTCGTCCTACGGCTAGAAGTTTTATTTCCGACTTTTCTGCGCTTAACTTCATGTCAATTCTTCATTTATTTCGCCAACCAATTTGTTCCACAGATATAGTCAAGTCGAGAAAAAAATGGTGTATTTTTAATGCTGCGAGTTTTGTGTAGTAGCGTCTTTCTTCGAAAGGTCCTATGCCAGGCGCACGTCATGCAGAAATGTTATTTTTTTACAAATTCCACCCAAAACTTTCGGTGTAAATTTTATGTCTTTTCTGTGGTAAATGTAAATACGAATACGACAAATATCATCTGTCATCTGTCATATAATGATATCATAAAATGTTTGATTTATTTTTGTGAAAAGAAACGTATATCTGAAATTAGTATTGCTCCCGATTTAATTATATATAAATCGTCTTCGAAATATGTTGGAATTTTTCGCCGTATTAGCTATTCCTATATAAAATATTTATTTATTTAGGAAATATTGTTTACAATAGTTCTTTTATAGTGCAGTTATTTTTGTGGATTGAAGCTACTCAAAATAGTTCATTATATATAGTTAAAATTTAAATATACCCTTATAGGTATATGCTAATATATATATACAAATATATATGCACGCCACTGAGCCATACCATACCATATCTAGGGCATACCGTTTCTGCAGTTCTAAATTATTATACTTCCTCCGTTTTTCGGTTAAGTTATAGAATATTCGACCGTACAATTTGTACACGACTTTATTTTCGACGATCTGGTTGCCTGATTTCCTGCCGTAATGTGAGGGGCCGCGCTTCATACAGGAATGCAATTGTCAATCCTCGCGAAGAGTACAATATTGAGTAGGTACCTTGAAATAATTATAAAATTAGAAATATACGAATTAAGAAACTTATTTTATGCTACTATGCAATCATTACTAGCTAACAATCTTATTTGCTAGGGAAATTGCTACAAGACCACTCTAGAGCCTTTAAATAATGCGCAAAAAATAATCTTAATTATGTTTAATTATTTTTTTATCCATCACAAATTTTGTACAGTGAACGTAAAATTATAACAGTCAGACAAATTTTTTATTATCCAAATTCATATTTTTTCATTATCCGCAGACATATCTACCAAACAAGAGTGCATGAGGAGATCTACAAAGTAGAGTTTTGATAAAGAACAAATCAAAGAAAAAAATTGAGGACACACTTCTACAAGCATATGAATATGTATAGTAATAACATAAATATTAGGTCCTTACATATGAAATTGGCGTTTAGTATGGGAGGAACACAAAGCCGATTTTTTTTAATTATAATATATTTATTTAATCAAAGTATGTACCATTGCTATCTATGCACTTTTGCCATCTCATAGGTAGTTCACACAATCTATCCCTTTACTAAAAAAACCATTCGGAGGGGAATCAATAAAATCTTTGAAGGCGGTTTGGACTGCCCCATCGGAGTTGAATTTTTTCCTTTGCAAGAAGTTATCCAAATTTCGAAAAAAATGGTAATCTGTTGGGGCAAGGTCCGGAGAGTACGGTGGATGTCTTAGACATTCCAATTGAAGCTCCTCTAATTTGGTAGCCGTCTGTTGTGCAGAATCAAAGAGAAGATATTTGAGATCAAATTTACCAGTACGGCAAAACACCAATTTCATATGTAAGGACCTAATATATTTTTTTACATATACCTACTTTTTTTTACTTTCGCTATTGCTTTTGTATTCAATAAAATCAATAAATCTACGGTGGCTGGGTCATGTGGAGAGAATGTCCGAGCATCAAGCACCAAAGTCCCTGCTGAACTCAAGGCCAATAGGGCGAAGGAGCTTAGGAAGGCCGAAACTAAGATGGAGTGACAACGTCCTCAAAGACATCTCTGCCTTAGAGCTTCGGAACTGGAGAGAGTTGGCACTAGACCGAGATGAGTGGAGGAAAATTATTGAGGAGGCCAAGACCCACCAAGGGTTGTAGTGGCAAGAATGATGATGATGATGAAAATCTACTTGATTTTTCTATAGATAGTATTTTGTTTCATTCTATTGTAAGCCGCTCATCTCGGCACAGGTCCATCCTAGTGAGATGAGTGGCTCATGAGTAACAAGTATTAAGTTCAGGATAAATAAAAAAATACCATTATGACAATGGCTTGATCAACTTGTAGGTATATGGTTTAATCTTTAAATTCTGCGACAACAGTA
Organism: Agrypnia vestita; assembly: GCA_016648135.1. Classification (NCBI taxonomy): domain Eukaryota; kingdom Metazoa; phylum Arthropoda; class Insecta; order Trichoptera; family Phryganeidae; genus Agrypnia; species Agrypnia vestita. The sequence continues at coordinate 52,168 of JADDOH010002808.1, forward strand.
ATTTTTGTAAACATATTTGATATAACTTTTACAAGACACATGATTTAATTAATATACAGTCAATAGCCATTTTTTTTATCTGCGTAGTCGTAGGAAATCATCGCTTTAGTTGTCTGCAGTTTACGATAATCGTAAAAAGTAGTAGATAATCGTACAGATCTCTCATGAAGATCGTCGAATTAAAATATTCTATAAGGAAACGCATCAACTTATGCAACGAAAATTATTGCCTTTGGTTTGAATGTTTTTGAAAAATTATTTTGCAGAGTAGGAGCCAACTTTAAATGGCTACTGTTCGGGATGTGTCATGTGCGTAGCGCATTAAATGAAAATAAATGCAAAGTTACTATTGGATGGGACATTATAAATTATACGAATCATACTTTTTTAGATCATTTATAAAATTTTAAAGCTTAAATCTACAACAAAACTACGACAAAGTATTTTAAATCCATTTAATCTAATAAAACTAAAGCGAAAGGAGGAGCTGACGGAAACAGTTGGGGGACTGCTGCGAAACGAAGTTGCAACTTAATTGGGCTGACCTGGAGAGCGAAGCCCAAGATAGGAAACGTTGGAACCTTCTATGCGGTGCAAGGACCCTGACCCGTTAGGATAAGGGGTAAAAGAAGAAGAAGAAGAAATATTGCTTCATACTCTAGTCAAAAAGTATAGAAGTCTCGTGTACCAGACATCTATATACTGTTTCATAATAATGACAAATTTCAACCATAGATGACGACAGCGTGGTCGTATCAAATAACGCAAATGAGGTACATAAATAATACATGTACATAGTTATGTGTTAAATAAAACGGATATTTTATAGGAACCGTATATTTTCAATTAACGTATATTGCAAATCTCGACGTTTCGCTGAATAAGATTTCAGCTAAACGTTATGTACGTAATTTTTTTTTAAATTTTTAAATTTTTTTTTTTGCATTTTATTTTTAATTTTTTAAATGAATGTATAACATCGCAAAAATATTGTGTCGAAATTTCAAGTCAATCGGAGCAAAATTGACGAAATTATGAACATTTGAGCGATACTCAGACTGTTTTCTATACCTGCTCGGGCAGCTAAGAGACGAGCTCACCTGAGGAGACCGGACGTGCTATTGTATTGGAAGAGTTTTGCGTAGACAAGGACAAAAAGATGCTGATGACGAAAGCTCTTTGCTGTGTGAACATGGCATCGACAATTATGTGTAAGTAAAAAATAAGTGTTGAGTTTTATTTTGAATTTTACAGTGTGCAAAACTTTAAAACGTTTTCCCCATATCTCACGTTTTCAAAGTCGGTGTCCATCATAACTTCAAAACTACTGCACCAATCCTTTTGAAATTTTGAACACTATTTCTGTACATAATTTACGAGCTGTAGAGTTTTTTTCAAATTTGTTATTAATTTTTATTTTTTAATAACAAATAAGTCGATATTTTTCGCAAAAAATCGCGTTTTTCCCTTCAAGTGTTCCAAAAAATTGAAAAATTGAAATTTCAAAAAACACTCCCAGCGTTACCTGGGAAAACCTATTATCTAACGAATGAACCTTGATTTTTTGATTTCAGATGATCTAGCACCAAGTTATGATGGACACCGCAATTCTCCTTTTTTCCGAGACACGTCCAAATAATTGCTGCCATTGCCGTATTTTTTAATATTTCGTCTTGAAAATTTTACACAATATTTTTCAAATGTCATACTTTACTGTACTATTGATTTTAATAAAGAGGTTTTAACCGTGTCGTTACAAAAAATTCACAAAAACATGCCTTTTTTGTACGAATTAACCTTACCCCCCCCCCCTTAACACATAAATATATCCGACGACCGTAATAATAACCTTAACTCTTTGATCACATGCAATTTTCCAAATTTGATACATGTGTGGTTGATCTTGGGTGGAATCAGCGAACGTTACATTGTGTAAAGTGATAACTTAAGCCTACACTTAGACAAGTCGTAAGCCCAATAAACGCCCTATAAAGACTTCCATATACGCTTTCCCATATAAATAGCTTCGTTTCTGTGAGACATATATAATTTATCTTAATTAATGATTATCCTTCTGTGGATAAAATCCACTCTATTCTTAGAAAGCATTAAAAAATATTATTAATTCAATTTCAATTCAATTAAATTTATTTATTTTTTATATAACATTTACAATAATAAACATGTTTAATTCGTAAATGTCAAAAACAAGCGAGAAAATATACAAAACAAAATAGCAAACATATTCAGGGCGTACCAGAGCCAGCAGCAGAAACTTGGTCGGTAGATTCCTACCTGTATGTTATGAGTCTAAAATGTTCAAGCAACCATGACCCAATATCAATAGTTATGGAGATATGTAATATCAAAGTTTGCATTTTTTAAAAAAATATTTCTGACTTATTTTTTTGCGAAAAGCTGAAGTATCATTACAGTAACTTATGTCGATTATGAAAAATTTATTCGCTTTAATACAAGTCGAATAAAATGATAAAAACCTTGCAAAAATTAAAAAAAAAATTACGTAGGCTTCGTCATGTAGGTTTTCCTCGTCACCTCGATTCAGTTGGCTAATGTCAGAGGCCTTCGTCAGCTCTCTTGTCCACTACATCCGTCGTAATCTGGCGGACGCGTGACACGCGACACGTGTCGGACACCCTAGTACAAATTACGCGACGG
>JADDOH010002809.1:0-18741 GCA_016648135.1 Agrypnia vestita
TTACTTCACTTCAATTACTTCACTTCACTTACTTCACTTCATTTACTTCACTTCATTTCGTAGTACTACAATTACTTCACTTGAAGTAGTTTTTACTACAATTGTAGTGTACACTTTGTAGTCTTCAAACTGGTGAACGTGTGTGGGTTGTAGTCTTCATTTTGAAATGTAGTTTTTCCCTTCGCTACAAAATAGTCCAATGCGCTTAGTTTAATGTTTGCACTTTTTTAAATTTAATCCAATATCATGCGCAAATACATTAATTAAGTATTGATTTATTACTCCCTCTCTTTTAGCTCGTAGCGTCTGCTTGCTCGTCTGTCGAAAAAACTTTGGATCGATTTTTAACCCTTTTCCCGTAATCCAATCGAGTTGAAACTCTGCAGGCAGACTCGTGGCGACGATAAAAATGATCTTACAAATTTTCGTTTAAAAATAATAATTAAAGTATAATTTGGAATTTTTTGAATTTTTTTATTACTCCCTTTCGGAGCGTCGCCCGACTCGAGCCCAGCGCGTGGGATAAGCGCCAGACCTGTTTCAACTAGTAAATGAGAAAGGTAGTATAATGAAAACTTGGTCTTTATGGGTAAGTTTTTTAATTAACTTAAATTACTTGATACGGGATCTCAATTAGCGTAAAAAGAAAAACGTTGGAGAATAATTGTCTTTATAAATAATGAAATTTTTATTTCAATAGTTAAAAAAATCCCAAATGTCATTCAACCAGCTTCGTAATCTTTCTATACTAATAACAAATAAAAAAATACATATTAAATAATAAGGATGAGGATAATTTAAAAAAAATCGGGTGTTTATAAATTGATTTGTAATGATTGTGATTATTTTTATATAGGAAAAACGTGTAGAAATATTTAAGTTAAAGTTAAAGTTAGAGTCACTTAAGGAACACTTAAGATTTTAAATAGCAATAATTATTATGAATTTTCTAACCATCTTTTGGCTATGGATCATTCTTTCGATATTAATAAGGGTTTACAAATTTTACATACAAATTATACAGAATCACAGTTTGATAAATTAGAAATTTTGGAAACAAGAAAAAGTGTTAATAGTAAATTGAGTATTATAAATAACCAGGTCCTTTTTACAAACACTGATCTTTTAAATTTATTTTCATGTTAAGTAGGTACTTTATTATTATTCACTTTCCATATAAATATATTTTTAAATAATTTGATTGTCTATTTTTGAATTTAATTTTGTTAGTATACAATTGCATTCTGACGAAGGGGCCATGGGCTGTGTAACATATTGACATTTTCAATACAAAAGTGGCGAAAGCTAAGTTTATTTTTTTGAATTATATTAATATTGTCACCACAAAATTATTTCGCTGTTTTTGAAAACAAAGTTAAAAAGAAAAGCCTTCGAATCGTGTGCCCTGCCAGTGATGACGTATGGAATGTGTAACATTTCACATCTCACAATTAAACATATCACTTGAGCTGCGACAGATATTACCATCAAAATTTAAAAAAGCTTATACCTATATATTTATTAATTAGTAAATACAAGTTAAAATAATGTATGCATTTATTTATAATTGATTTTTGCCTTACCAGGTAGGTACCGTATATCTACATACGCATTTTTATTTAGAGATGTGTTTGGTCAATTATATGTTTTTATTAATTTTCATAGATGGCGGTAGTGAATCGCTACACATATTGTATGAAAACTTTGAATAAATATTTAAAAATAATCAAATAAATTACATAAAATTTGAGAATGTAAATCATTAAGGGTAGTTATTGTTTACATTAATGTAAAAAATAAAGTATTTATTGGATAGTTTCGAAGATATAAGCCAAAATATATCAAAGTTACAACATTCACATGTTTGACACCAGCCGCGCAACATATATACAAAATCAGAAAATTTGATTGTTGGAAGTGTGCGTCTTCGCTGTGATGGCACTTGCTGGGCATTGATTTGTTTACAAACGATAATTTTTTCCATCGCGCGCGCTCATTGGTCAAATGAAATTGCGCGCGCTTCCGCGGCGTCTTATTTCCTGTTACGCATTCCGTCCTTTTTCACGAAATCACTGCCACGGATTGCAGGAGAGCGAGAGGAAAGATGCTACACATCAAACATTGTAATCAATATATCGAGACTAGCCGTACAAAAAGAGAGGTTGACAGTCGCATCCACCAAGAAAAACTTGCGTTTAACAAAAAATCAAAGGTTTTCGAATCCAACAATATAAACCTAAGCTCCGCAAGCAAACTTATGTGTGGAGTATTTTGCTGTATGGATGTGAGACATGGTGCATTGGCGACAGAGATAAAAAACGATTAGAAGCCTTCGAGATGTGGACCTACAGACGTGTCCTAGGAATTTCCTGGAGAGACCACATTACGAATGAAGAGGTTCTCAGCAGGATCGATGAAACCAGGCACACGATGTATACCATCTCGAAAAGGCGTGCAAAATTGATGGGGCATACCTTACGCCGTGAATATCTTGAGCAAGTGTGCCAAGATATGAATTGTGCCTGCTACACAGGGCTGAAGAGAATCGCCGGAGACAGCAGAATGGAGAAGAGGATGTGCTTTGCTGCAAACCAATCCCACGGATTGAAACCCAGGAAGGAAGGAAAGCTTTCCGTGGATTTCGGATCCCTGAACTCCAACCTGCGGTGTGGTCCTCCAGCTGCTTGGTGTTTGATGTATGTGCTGGTGAGGGGCTGCGAAATACAAAGTCAAGGCGTTGTGCAGTGAAGATGGACCCACCACACACCCAAGGCCGCTTTATGAGCAATAGCTCCCATATCGGCCCTACACTTTTGCCACCCAATTCGACATGTTTTTAATGCTAAATTGGTCATCCTTCCCGCGCTACTTAAACTCATATGAGTGTTTGGGGGTTTGGAGGTGCTTTGGAGCAGTTGCTTTTAGGTCACCACCGTCATGTGACGAAAAAGCTCCAAAGGCGTAGAATATTTGATGATTTATTATCTCGATAAAACAAGTACAAAATATATATGAGTGAGACAAAGACAATGATAGATACTCTAAGGGCCATAGCCTCCGGCCACCCGCCGGAGGTCTATGAAAGACTGACGTATGTCGTATGTATGCGGGTATGTCTTGCTCGTGCCTCGATTTGCTTATGTGGCCCATATCGGCCCTACACCCAGTTTTGCACGATAATGCTAGCCAACAGTTAACACAACACTGACAACATTCTCACCCTGCTTTCTGCACGGTATTTCAAGCTAACACTAACCACCACAACATCAATACTCATAAAAACACATAAGCCCTAATGATGGACCCTGCAATGGGGTCAGAAACTTCGGCCATAAAGATTCTCAATACACGTCATAATACCCCAGAAGATACAGCAGAAGTTACTCAATTATATTTCTTTGATTTTTTTATTTTCACCTTTATTTCATTGTTACGTTATTTTGATTTATATTTTAATTTTACTTTATATAGGTTTGGTTTCCTTTTATTTTTTTGTTTTCTTTTTCTTATATCTTTTGACACTATTATGTTAATTTATGCACATTTTATGATTTTATAATATGTTTTCTTTCTAGCTACTTATTTTACATTTTATATAGTACTTTTCTTTTTTGTTTCTTTTTGCATTTTCTTACTATTTTTTTATTATTTTTCATTATTGTATTTGCTTTATTTTATTTTCTTATGTAGTTCAAGTGATACGTATATATATTTTTTTTTTTTTGTTTAATAAAGACGTATCTCACGGCGGGGACAATGACTGCCTTTGTTCTAGCGACCGTGCAGCTCCGGTTGTATAAACTTTGCTGCTTATTGGTTGAAAAAAATGTCAACTTGTCAGAAAAATGTCATGGAGTAGGGCCGACATGGAAGCTTTTCCTCTTAGAACTTGAGTAAGCGGTGGTTACCATTCGCTGACCTTACAACATTAATCCTCCTTAGAGTTCTCAATTCTCTCGAATACACTGCATTTTACCCATTATGAATCACAGGAAATAAGAAAAAACGATAAATCTACCCTAGCCGAGTGCCACTTGTTCAATATTTTTTAAAATTTTATTTTCATTTATTGGTTTTCTTACAGCCATATAATTAATCAATCTTGAAAAAAAACAATAATTGATGTACAGAATTTTGGGCCAATTACAAGAAAACACATATATACACTCGATAAAAAATAAGAAAAAACATGTCCAATAGTGAGTTTGTGTGAGTGTGTGTATTTGTGTGTTTATTTATTTATTTATTTATTTTGTTTTGGGAAAAGTTAACAGCAAAACAATCTTAAAAATTTTCCACTGAATTTAAAAATTTACTTTAACATACATTAATAGCGAATGGAGAGGGTGGAGGGGAATGTGGGACGGGAGTAGAAGGGAAGATATAATGTACAAATTAGTTTGGGTGCGGTAGTGTAGATATTGTTTGTTTTATGTTTCTTATTGTTGCGTTGAAAATGTCAATGTGGTGATAGTTTGTGTTAAATGAATTTGTGGATCTGTACATAAAGGAGTTTTGTTTTGAGTTGGTCTTACAAAAGGGGAGATGAAAAGTAGGTGAATGTCTGTTATTGCGAGTTGGGATGTGGTAAGATATTCGTTGAAGAAGTTCCGGACTGTCAACTAGATTGTGTGTTATTTTGAATAGCATCACCGCGTCAGCTATGTTTCTTCGACGAGTTAGGGTCTGCATGTTAAAAAACTTCGCAGAGTCTTCATTGCTTATATGAGATCTAAATGAACGGAGGTCTAGGTATCTTAGGAATCTGTTTTGGACGCTTTCAATTCTATTTTCGTGTACTGCATAACCTGGATTCCACACCTGAGATGCATATTCTAAAATACTACGAACGTATGAGAAATAAAGTGTCTTGAGGGTACTGATATTTTTTTAAATGTTAAGAATATTACAATTTGTTGATTTTAATGTAGGCGTGGTGAAAAAGAAAAACATTAGCAAGGGCTGTGTTTGAACGCGGATTGTAGAATGGATAAGTTATTGGGAAATGGATTTGGTACGGGTGTATGCAGAGGTCAATGGGCAATGAAAGGAAGCACGCTCTCACTCTCAGTTAGTTAAAATGTTCCAAAATCAAGCAAACAAAAAATTGTGTTATATAAATTGTGGGGGTTGGTGTGATTGAATCTACCCTTTGTGTAAGGTCGAGAAGCTACCCCCTACAATGCTGCTTTTTATTGTTGTATGGGTCACCACTCTGCATGTTATAGAGTTCGGAGTTCTCTTTTGTTGCTGATGATGATGATAAAAGTCGCGATGTGTTTTACAGAGTTTATTGTTGATGAAGGTTACAAAGGTTACAGTTACCGACCCCTGCTGTATGGCTCGTGTCACGTAGGTGCGGCGTCGATGGCTATTGTATGGTAGTGTGAGTACTACTAAAGATACAAGATTTTAGTAGATCTATGGAAATATGTGACAGAAGATGGGTGGGTGTGTTCAGTGAAATCTGGTCCTGCATAAAGATCGAACACGCTCTATTCAGAATTTAGTCATTAACCATGTGGGCACCCTTACCGAGTTCTCGGTGAGTCTGTTGAAGCGTTTCCGTTTCCGTTGCGGTTGATCCTTTGAGGAGATTAACGTTGAGATGCCACAATTGGGGATTTCCTGCCGGATGCTGGTTTCTTGGCGCCTCGGCTCCAGCATTCAAAGCTCCACGCCAGCCTCCTGCAGGCGGTCTCATGATGGAGAACATCAACATTCGCTGCATGTTTTCAGTCATCGAACGCGGCTGCATCGATATGCTGGAAGCACCCACTCGTGAGTCGCCACTTTCTCCAGAAAAAAGTCTCTTAAGAATGCTCTTAGGTTTTCACGGCCACTCAGAATCTTCAAGTTTGTGTTTACTGGGGTATTATGCCGTGTTGCTACGACCTTTCGGACCGACGTTTCGGATCCCATTGCAGGGTCCATCATCAGGGCTGATCCGAAACGTTGGCCCGAAAGGTCGTAACAACACGGCATAATACCCCAGTAAACACAAACTTGAAAAAAAGTCTCTTAATTCACTACACAATTACTTCAATTCAATCATGCGATACAACTTGCACAAATACCCGACTGCCGAAAACAGGTCATAATTTATTGCTCATTAAACTGTATTTTTTTTTATCACTATTTAATAAACGCAAACATTTATTTTATTTTGTTATATATATACTTTTCAACTATACTTTTTAACTGTGCTATTTATATTTTCACGTTGTTACTATCCATACATACGATTCTTTACATATATTATTTTATTTTACTTTCACTATTGCTTTTGTATTATATAATATATAGATACTGTTTTTATTATACACATTTTATATTCATGTCCTCAATTAATGGATTAGTCTTATAGTTATTTAGTATTTTGTTTTATATCTTTATTATTTTGTTCTCACTATATTGTTCAGCTGCTCATCTCGGCACAGGTTCTTCCTAGTGAGATGAGCGGCTCCATTTTCCGTCATTTATCAAGATGAAGAATAAAAAAATAAATAAAATAAAAACACGCCTTTACCTACTAATCGAATGGTAGCACATTTTGACGTTAGTTACGCTTTACGCATATATGCTAGTGATGGGTCCGCTCTGTACTTACTACTACAATGTAGTACTACATTACATTGAAGTGCACACTTCGCACGTTTTGAAGTGTAGTGCACACTACAAACTACAAACACAAAAGTTATTGAAAGTATAAACTTCAAATAGTACACTTCATTTCAAAGCGAACACCTTAAAGTACATACACTTCAAAGTTATCGAAAGTATGAGGAACATACTTTAAATAGTGCATTTTTTACGTGAAATTTTTGGCAAGATGATGTAGATATATGAAGAAATCTCTGAAAACTGTAACAACCACCCCCCCCCCCCATGGTTTGAAAATTTTTTGGAATCGAATTAAGAAATTTGACTGGGGACCTTTTTTTTTTTAGCTCGCCAAATTTTTATTTGGGAAAAAAATACTTCACTTCATTTAAAAATTTACTTCTCTATTACTTCATTTCATTACATTATTATTACAATTACTTCACTTCATTTACTTCACTTCAATTACTTCACTTCAATTACTTCACTTCACTTACTTCACTTCATTTACTTCACTTCATTTCGTAGTACTACAATTACTTCACTTCAAGTAGGTTTTACTACAATTGTAGTATACACTTCGTAGTCTTCAAACTTTTTTTTCTTTTTTAGGTCGCCAAATGTTATTTTGGAGAAAATATCGTGACCTTTTTTTTTTTTTAGCTCGTTAAATTTTTATTTGGGAAAAAAATATTTACTTCACTAGTACTACATTACTTAATTACTTCATTTCATTACACTTCACTTCATTAATATTACAATTGCTTCATTTCGTAGTACTACAATTACTTCACTTCAAGTAGTTTTTACTACAATTGTAGTGTACACTTTGTAGTCTTCAAACTGGTGAACGTGTGTGTGTTGTAGTCTTCATTTTGAAATGTAGTTTTTCCCTTCGCTAATATATGCAACTGTGCATGTTAGCCTACGGTTAGATCAGTGGTTCTTAAGCGGGCATTTTGGAGCTCTGGTGGGGCGTGTTCAAATTTTTAGCACTTAGGGGGCGCTGCATAAGTTCGAGTGGGCATTGTGTCAATATCTATACTAATATTATAAAGAGGAAAGATTTGATTGTGTGTTTGAATTGAATAGGCTCCGAAACTACTGCACCGATTTGAAAAATTCTTTCACATTCAGAATCCTACATTATCCCTGATGAACAAAGGCTATAGAATATTTTCAAAAATGTTAGGGATCCGTATGAAAACTTCGATAATGTAACCCAACGTGTGAAAAAATTACGAAAAGAAAACCTTATATTGCGTACGCTGCGGAAATTATTGCCAATAGAGCAAAGTAATGTACTACAGTTTTATAGAGGACATTCATATCTACAAAAACGTCCGTGATACCATTTATCTAAGTATTACAGTTATGTTACAATAACTTATGTTAATATTAGATGGAAACATTGTTTTTTAGAGAACAGCGGACCCTTTGTTTTCCCTCACAAACTTATTTTTTACTTAATCCATAACCCGTGCAACGCCGGGTACGACCAGTTAGTAGAAAAATAAGCTCATTCACGACCTATGCACACTGATACACTTTTACACTTTCTTTGGGCGCTTTGATTTTTTAATTTCTTTTAAATAAACTACACTTTTACGCGCAAAAATTTAAACTGAGGCATAGTAACGTCTTTTTTTAAGTAATATTTTGTTTGTGTGATAGTAATATGACATAAAAGGCAATAAATACAGTATGCTTTTAAAAATAATAACTTTTTTTAATTAATACATCTCATCATTACTTCCTTTCTTTTAACTCGTGGCGTCTGCTTGTCTGACGAAAAAACTTTGGATCGATTTTTGACCCCCCCCCTGTGATCCAATCGAGCTGAAACTTTGCAAGTAGACTCGTGGCGACGATCAAGAAGATCTATCAAATTTTCGTTAAAAAAAATAATTATAGTATAATTTTGGATTTTTCATTTTTTTAATGGTTTTTCCATCCAACTCAGCAAGTTGTATGGAGATTCCGATGCATATGGTAGACACGAAACCCGAAAATGAGAAAGGGAGTATTATAAAAACTTGGTTTTTATGGGTTACTTTTTTGTATTTGTAGTAGGAAATTCATTGCATAAAATACATACGTACATAGAGAAGAGTGAAAACTATTTTTTTTTTTTAGGGGGGGGGGGCTGGGTAATTTTAGTGTGATAAAGGAGGCGATTCTTTCAATACGGTTAAGAAACACTGGGAGAAATATTTTGGGAAGGAATCATACTTAGAGTATATGTATCATAATACGGTTGTGGTGTGCAGTAGGCTGTCCCGATAATTTTTTTTTTGCTTGCCTTGACACAAGGTCTCTCAAAACTTGCGTAATTAAAAGTAGATTGCTCAAATAATTTTAAAAATAAAATAAAACTATATCTTCGGGATTCTACCGATCTTCAAAGTTTTGAAAAATTGTCGTTTTTATGGTGATATTTCGCTATCCTCAATTTCGGCTCCTGAACTAAATGCAAAAAAATATTTACTTTTTGTTCCATTTAGGTGTAAACCATACATGACGTTTCGATTTGCATGCAACAACACGTTACCAGAGAATTTTTTAGGTTTCAACCTGCAAATACCCTCAAGTTTGAACTTGTTTTGAGGACTTTCTTGACTCGACTCGCGAGTATTTTCTTCGTAGCCAAAATAACTTTTATTCTAGTTTTTTTTACCTTTTTTGCGATCTGTGTAAAAAAACGCAAATTTTGATACCTCGTGCAATTGTTTAGCTTAAAAAAAAGTATTTCTCATACATGGACGGGACACCCTAGCGTGCAGTGGTATTCACATACTATGGTTGTGGTGTGCAGTGGTATTTACGTGATAATGTAGTGGTTGTTCCGACGAAGAGACGGGTATGTCTCCAAACCGGTAGACTAAAAATCTAAGTAAGTCGTTATATACCAACACGACAAACATTTTATTAAAACGCCTGACCGGAAAGTTAAATGCGTTAAATTTTTTAAATATTAGTAATAGCAGCGCATTTTTCTCACCGCTGCGTTGATCCGATGGTATCCGAGCGACCAATGACAAGTCCCATGACAATCTGATAGCTTGACAATATTTTTTTATATGTATGCCCTAAGAACACGATTATTATTTAATTAAGATGATTTATAGAAGTCTCACAGAGACGAAGCTATTTATATGAGAAACGTGTATGAAATTCTTTATATGCCCAGGGCTCGTAACCTGTATGAGCTGGCTAAAGTGATCGCTCTGCACAATGCAACGTTCACCAATTTCACCGTAAGAACGTTCACACATTATCAAATTTTCGATAGTTGTATACATGTTCCAAACCTGAAAACCTTTCCAATATTTGAATGCTCAGACTTCCAAACACGTTTCTAATGCAAAATGCTTCGTCCTTGTGAGACTTCTATAATTTATCTTACTTAATGATTTATAATTTTTTTTACGTAATCATCTATAATGTAGATGTTCTTTTTTTTAATTCTTAAAGCAGGTAAAACAATATTTATTATATTTCCTAATACATACATTTTTGCATTAGATATCATCTTCTTCTTCTTTTGGTGTCATGTCAGGTCCCCCCAACGTTGACTATCACCCGAGAGAAAGCGTCCCTGTCCTGGGCAGCACGAAACAGCTCTCCAACACTTCTTATGCCCGTCCAGTCGCGTATATTGCGGAGCCAGGAAATTTGTCTCCTTCCAACACCTCTACGACCCTCTATCTTGCCCATAAGAATCAGGTGGAGCAATTCGTATTTTTCTCCTCTGAGCACATGACCCAAATACGATACCTTTCGGATTTTGATATTTGTCAGCAACTCTCTATTCACTCTAGCTCTTTGAAGAACTCTTGTGTTGCTGACCATATCCGTCCAGGGTATCCGGAGCATTCTCCGATGTATCCACATTTCGAACGCCTCCAGCCGGTTCATGCTACTCACTGTGAGGGTCCACGATTCCACTCCGTACAGCAGGACTGACCATATATAACATTTGACCAGTCGCTGTCGAAGTTTCAGATTAAGATTGTCATCGCAGTTAGATATCATAAGTACATTAAATTTGTATTCAAAAGTAAGTATCACGTATTTTTTTAGTTTTCTCTTAAAAGTCCTTGAATTGATTTCGTCCCTAATGCCCCCTGGTAGTTTCATATATAATTTCATTCCACTGTACGTCATAGAAGTTTGCGATAATTTCTTCTTTCGGAATGGTAATCTTATTTCATATTTTCTTCATGTTCATATTGATTTGTACTCCCTATCTTTTAGCTCGTAGCGTCTGCTTGTCTGACACAAAACTTTGAATCGATTTTTAACCATTTTTCCGTGATCCAATCGAGCTGAAACTTTGCAGGCAGACTCACGGCAACGATGAAAATGATTAACAAAATTTTAGTTTAATTTTTATAAAAATATTATAGTGTTATTTTGGATTTTTCGAAATTTAAATATAAATGAGAAGGGAACCCGACGCTTAGAGAAGGTGTGAACCCTGTTTCACCTGGTCTGACTCGAGCCATGGGTCTAATTAGTCGGCTATATGATCGAATTGGAAACAATACAAAAGAGAAAGGGAGTATATAAAAACTTGGTTATTATGGGTTAGTTTTTTTTTCTTAATAATTCATAGGTATTATTGTGTCCATTCATAATTTTATATATAAATAGAAGTACATTTAATTTAAATATTCATCTAAATATCATTATCTGTAAGCTTTATAGCATCACTTTGATTCATGTGTATCGATTTCTTTTAAGTATAATTCTTATTGCTTTATTTTGGAGTATCTTAGTAACAAAGTGCATAATTTTATACGGGGTATCTCATAGCTAGTAGAAAAAACATTAACGGTAGATTCCTGCATTGATAATGAGTCATGAGAGCTATGGAGATATGCAATATCAAATTTGTATTTTTTTTTTCAATATTTCTGACTTAGTTTTTTGCAAAAAGTTGAACTATCATTACAGTAACTTATATCGATTATGAAAAATTCATTAGCTTTGATACAAGGTGAATACAATAACAAAAATTCAAAAGTAATTTTCAGTCTTATTATGTAGTATAACGGTTAAAAAATAAGACAAATCAAATAAATGTTGTGAATGATCATTTAATTCTTACACACGCTTAACTTCCTTCATCTAGGAATGCGATTGCGTATAATAATAATTCACTTCTCACCTTGTAACAAGAGAATACGTTCCATGACCTTCCTCTCATGTGTCTGTCGTAAGCCTTTAATTATATAATTAATGTTTATTTATCAAAACAATCTCCCTCTGTATTGTAGCTAGTTGCTAACTAACCATTTCGGTGTTGCCTCTCAGAGAAACGGCTTCGAGCTCTGGCAACCCGACACACCCCTGTCTCGGAGGGGTGGTGTTCATCCCCCTGCCAAGGTAGCCCGATATCAACCACATTCCTGTCTCTCCGAGCAGTAATAATTAGTTTGATTTACGTTTCAATTTCCACCTGTCCACCGCAAAACAAGTCCAGATACGGAGAAATATTTGATCTATGGGTTTAAATTATGTTACGAATTATGGGTGTGCTAATAAGATTGCAAGGGAGTGATAGTGTTTATTTATTTATTTTGTTTTGGGGAAAATTAACAGCAAAACAACAACCTTAAAAATATGAAATAATGGTTTTTACAATTATGACAATTACAAATTTTACACTGAATATAAAAATTTACTTTAATAGCGAGTGGAGAGGGTGGAAGGGATTGTGGGACGGGAGTAGTAGGGAAGATATAATGTACGAATTAGTTTGGGTGCGGTAGTGTAGATATTGTTTGTTTTATGTTTCTTATTGTTGCGTTGAAAATGTCAATGTGGTGATAGTTTGTGTTAAATGAATTTGTGGATCTGTACATAAAGGAGTTTTGTTTTGAGTTGGTCTTGCAAAAGGGGAGATGAAAAGTAGGTGAATGTCTGTTATTGCGAGTTGGGATGTGGTAAGATATTCGTTGAAGAAGTTCCGGACTATCAACTAGATTGTGTGTTATTTTGAATAGCATCACCGCGTCAGCGTGTTAATATACAGAGTGGAGTTTTATTACCTAGTGAATAGAAATTTTATTTTATTTTTTATTTTCATTTATTGGTTTTCTTACAGCCATATAATTAATCAATCAGTACAGTAGTTCCTCGAGTATCGTGGGTAATCCGCTCTAGACTCTATCGCGATAAATGAATTTCCGCGAAGTAGGACTCTCTATTAATAAATTTAATATTTTCTAAGTCAGAGCATAGAAAACCTATTTACGATCCCTTAAATGAAGGAAATGAAGGTGTTAACTTATTAATAAGGAAATAAAACCCCTCTAGTCACCATGATACTCGTATATATTAGGTCCTTACATATGAAATTCACGTTTTGCCGTACTGGCAAATTTGATCTCAAATATCTTCTCTTTGGTTAGGAATTCCAAATCCAAATTTATACAGCTATTTACTCATGTATTTGTGTTTTGAAAATTATAATTCATTTGTTTTTTCCTCAATTGTTTTTTCTTTGCGTCACTCAGTTTACAAAATGAAAAACTTGAAATATCGCGTTATTTACGAGTACGAGTTCCACCGTGGCACCAGTGCTGCAGAAACGGCTCGAAGAAATTAATGATGTGTATGGCGACGGTGCCGCAAAAGAAAACACAGTGCGTTTTTGGTTCCAACGTTTTCGTTCTGGAAATTTCGACCTGCAGAACAAGCCCCGTGGACGGCCGGAGACCAAAGTTGATAATGAAGAATTGAAGGCTATTGTGGAAGCGGATCCATCGCAAACCACATCCGAGTTAGCTGCAGGCTGCGGTGTTAGTGATAAAACTGTTTTAATCCACTTGAAGCAAATTGGTAAGGTGAAAAAGCTTGAAAGGTGGGTACCTCACGAATTGAGTGAAGCAAATCAACAAACGCGCGTTGACTGCTGCGTTGCATTACTCAACCGGCACAATAATGAAGGGATTTTAAATCGAATCATTACCTGTAATGAAAAGTGGATCTTGTACGATAATCGGAAGCGCTCATCGCAGTGGCTGAACCCTGCCGAACCAGGCAAACCATGCCTCAAGCGAAAATTGACTCCAAAAAAGTTACTTGTGAGCGTTTGGTGGACTAGTGCTGGTGTCGTTCACTACAGCTTTCTTAAATCTGGCCAGACGATTACGGCAGATGTCTATTGTCAGCAACTGAAAACCATGATGGAAAAGCTAGCTGCTAAACAACCGAGGCTGGTTAATCGCTCTAGGCCACTGCTGCTTCATGATAACGCTAGACCACACACTGCACAACAGACGGCTACCAAATTAGAGGAGCTTCAATTGGAATGTCTAAGACATCCACCGTACTCTCCGGACCTTGCCCCAATAGATTACCATTTTTTTCGAAATTTGGATAACTTCTTGCAAAGGAAAAAATTCAACTCCGATGGGGCAGTCCAAACCGCCTTCAAAGATTTTATTGATTCCCGTCCGAATGGTTTTTTAAGTAAAGGGATCGATGAACTACCTATGAGATGGAAAAAGTGCATAGATAGCAATGGTACATACTTTGATTAAATAAATATATTATAATAAAAAAAATCGGCTTTATGTTCCTCCCATACTAAACGCCAATTTCATATGTAAGGACCTAATATTACGTACACAGGGTTATTTGTAAAACATTAATAACCTCGTAGGACTATATTCCTGCTTTGATTATGAGTCGAAAATGTTCATGTTATTATGGTCTAATATCAATAGTTAAGGAAATATGTGACATCAAAGTTTGCATTTTTTTTCAATATTTCTGACTTATTTTTTGTACAACGTTGGACTATCATTACAATAACTTATATCGAATATGAAAAATTCATTCCCTTTAATACAAGTCAAATAAAAAAATAAAAACCTTCGAATTCCAATTGGAATGTTTTTTCAGGGTTTTTATCATTTTATTTAACTAGTATTAAAACAAATGAATTTTTTGTAATCGATATGAGTTACTGTAATGGTAGTCCAATGTTTTACAAAAAATAAGTCAGAAATATTGAAAAAAAAATGCAAACTTTGATGTCGCATATCCCCATAACTATTGATATTAGGTCATAATAGCTTGAACATTTTCGACTCATAATCAAGGCAGGAATATAGTCCTGCGAGGTTATTAATGTTTTACAAATAACCCTGTAAATGTAATAATGGATAATACATACCTACTAGTAAAACTTCAATCAATTATACTTTATACGAAACTCGTCCTTCCAATATGTATGCTATATCAGATCGTCAATAAAGTCGAATTTTCGTTGCAAAAAGCTCGTCCGCTTCCGCCGAATGTCGACTAAGTGACGCCGCATTTGCGAACGTTTCGAGAAATATTTTAAAACAATGGATAGAGACTTTATAAAAGTGATAAAATATAAAACTGAACGAGCATTTGTACGGACAGTGAAAAAAGTATTTCAATTCATAATTGTTGATCTAATGTAGGCAGAGAGAATTGAACGTCATACTCTTCTATCCTGGAACACCACTTTCGCTTCGGCCACATTCATACATCTTCTCATACAAGTTCTACGGTTGTTGCGGCTATTAACGGGGCTATCCTCAAACACTTGTTGTATCTGATCGTGCCAGGTCTTTCGCGGACGCCCTCTATTTCTGTTACCTTCAACACTCGCCTCATATATTTTCTTAACCATCCTTTCCTCGTACATGACCATCTCAGCACTCCTTCCTTTATCTATCTACCACACTACAGCCAGCATTGCATCCACGTCTAATTTTTTCATTATAAAAATATAACTTATACAAAAAGTCATACGTAAGATATTGTTATGGTTGTGGTGTGTAGTGATATTTAAATGCTAGTGTAGTGGTTGTCCTGACGAAGAGACGGGTTACGTCTCGAAACCGGTAGACAAAAGAGTAATTTTTATTGGTTATATATTAGCATAAATAATATTTTGTTCAAATGTCTGACCACAAAGCTAATGTTTTAAAAAAATATTATTTACAATTTTTTAAGTCCTTTTATAGAGATATCTCATTTATCACTCCTGTGAGACTTCTATAATTAATATTAAGTATCCCTCTTTGGACAACATCAGTAATTGTGTTCTTAGATCATACATATAAAATATTATTTAAAAGTTGTTGACTTATAGATACCCTTATCGGTTCTCTGTTAAGCCATGTATTCACTAGAAATTATCTCGCAACATCACGCGCGGCATAGAGTCTACATGACGTTGCAACGTCGCGCACAACGTAGCGGGGCATTTCTACGTGCCGCGGAAACGTTGCCATGCGCACGGTACACGAGCGAGCTCACGGGGACATCGAGCTGCGCATCAGTATCGCGTGGTATGTTTACAAGTGAATGCGCATGCGTTGTATCTGTCAACTGACATTACGAACGAAATTAATTAATAAAACGCAATTATTGTTCTCCAACTCATCGCCGTACAATTTTGTGGGACACTTCAAACCGTGAATATAAAAATAAAATGATGTGAGGGCCAACAGCGTTCCATAATATTGTCTTGCTTGGCTATGGAATTTGTAATAAATTGTCAAAATCACTTGTTGTCATTCGAATGAAATTGAAAAAAGATCCGTCAGACATTCGAAGATCGCATAGAATAGCCATCCTTCTTTCTCTTTGCAGTAAATAATTTCGCACCTACCACCTTTTTCTCCTCTTACGTTTCGATATACTCGTTATAATAAATAGATACGCAGCTGTCATCCTAACCTCATCGGGCGGCAAGTGTTAATAGATACGCAGCTGTCAACATAATCTCATCGGGCAACAAGTGATATGCGAGTCCCGGTGTGTACACGTCAAATGACCGCGTCATTGTCCCCGAAACATGAGCGTAGATGTTGATGCGACATGCTGCGCGGAATGTTTCGCGATTTGTCCCCTAGTATTTATAGTATGTATCCCCCATGTATTCACATGGCTTTAAACTACTGTCATTTCTTCCCCTTTAGTGGCTGCGCACGCCCGGCCCAGGGTGTGCTCGCTGCCCGAGCAGGCGCTGAACCCGAGGGTGTCGGACGACCTGTACCGCCTGCGGACCTTCTCCATCACCACCAAGGGCGGCGTGGTGAATCAGGGCGACTCCATCATCAGCCGGCGCTCCAGGTCCAACACCAGCGTCAACACCACGGCCAGCAGGTACGCGTTGTTCTTTCACGGTTCATGGGTGTGTCTTGCGTTCTCCGTATTTCGTTTTGTCGGTTGCTGTCAGATCTCTTGTCCAGCTTAAATTCATGGTACGGCAGCCTTGGTGGTCCAGTGGCTTGTCATACCGGATACTCTGATCTGAGTTCAATTTTTGGTAAAGTCACAATATATATATATATATATATAGTACTATAGACTGTCCTCAACTACTAGAACGTATCTGCTTGCTTGTTCCATTTCGCATAACTAAAAATCATGCAGGTTTTGCCGTGGAAACTGCAGCTATTATCTTTTTCTTTAATTCCCCACTGCAAAGACTTCCTAGACTAGCAAACAGATATGAGCAACTTGACATCTTTGCCAATAACTGTGTATTATTCAAACATTTATTTTAAGTCGTATTGAAAGATAACTAGTATTTGTCAAATTGGACTTAAATAATTGATTTGTATTTGAATGTATATTTTTTATTATATTATGACTTTCAAAGCTTACGTACGCAATTGCTTTTCATTATTACATTATTACTTTATTTGTTTTGAATTTCTATTATATTATGATTTTCTTATACTCCTGCTCGTTATATACTTGCTCTTTACTTTATATTATATTTATCTTTATATATTTGTATCTGTATTTTAAGTATTTTCTTTCCACTTTATGTCATTATTATGTTTACATGTTATTATTTTTTTCTTTAAACTATATATCCTATAAATGTACATTTTATCTATCTGTTGTAAAAGCCCTCTATGGCGTTAATAAATAAAAATAAAAAAAATCATTGGGTGTGCCATGGATGGCTATCGCTGAATATCTGGCAGCGCTGTATTTAATTCTACTTCTTCCTTTTAATATACCTCTGCTCTTCAGAAGATAGCGCCTCCTGTAAGGTAGATTCTCACCTAACTTTCCATCTTTCGGAAGGTCTTCGTGAGGCTGATTATGCAGTACGACATTCGGGAGTCCAGTGCTGTCTTTTCTTTTGACATGACCATACCAGTACCTTCTTCATTGTCTGCTCCATCGCACAATGTCTTCAGCCTCACATATGAAGACCCCATGGCAAGAAGTTGCTAACTAACATTCAAGTCATTTTGAGATATTTAGACATTTGCATTTCGCCTTTGAAAAATATGTTTTATTGCTAATTCAAGATTAATTTTTATTGATTTTTGTCACTAAAATATCAAAAAAGTATTTACAAAGTAAATAAAACGCATTTATGCACAAAAAATAAAAATATAAAATAATAATATGTATTTAACAACCATTTTTTCGCCTCAGGAACTCATTTTTAATAGAATAATACCTTTTTAAAATTGGTAAAACACGAACATCAAACAAACCTTCAAATGCTATCCGTTTTTACCATACATCACCCAAAATTAAAAAATACCTGGCATGTTAACTTATGATACAAAACATATTATGTACTATTTAAAATGATTGAAAAATAATATATAAGTAGGCACATATTATAATAGTCTTCAAATAAAAACAAATATATGACAGTACTGCCAGAGTACAATTTATATTAACCATAAATATTCCAATCAAATTAAAGGGCAAGAACGTGTTAATTTCAGAATGGTGGCATGAACATGTTATTATTGAAGATAACATGTTCTTCCGATTAGTAACTGATTTGATTTTTATGAAAAAGTGTAGTTAACATGTTCATCCCCATGATTTGAACATGTTCTAATTATTTTTAAGTTCTGAACTTATTTCCAATGGAAAGAGCGCATAATATTTAGTTTAGACGGCTTATTAACTCATTTTGACAAAAATGTTAGTTAACAACTTTTTGCCATGGGGTCTTCAATATCTCTCTTAATCCGGTGTTCCTCATGCGATCTAGTGAAGCAACTACCTTTATTTATATTTATAAAATTACATGAAAGAAAGAAAGAAATAAAGATGTAGATGGAGCGAGAGTTATGTATCAGGACAGAAGAATAT
>JADDOH010002811.1:0-22108 GCA_016648135.1 Agrypnia vestita
AAAAAAAAAGGTACCGTGAATTGATTGCGAAATACGCCAAGAATCGTAAAACTCGTGAAAAAGGCATTAATTTTCTGAAAAATGTCTGTTTTTCATATTTCAAGAAATCATTTTGAAAACGCAATGTATATTATGCTAATACAAAGATCGCCACATTTCAAAGCACCCGATATTGACATATTTGTTGTTCTCACTTGCGAAAAAACTCGAAATATTTTTTTCAATTTCGTAAAATTTAAAAAAAAAATCGAATTACGCGAAATGTATTGATTTGCGGCGTAAGGGGCTAAATAATATTTCGAATTACGAATTACCGGGGTTTTCGAATAATAGGGGTTAATTTACTATGAAATTCACAATTTGGGATTTACAAGTTTTAAAAATTTCGAATTATGGCGAATTTAGAATTATCGGGGTGCGAATTAACGGAGTTTTACTGTATCCCTTTTTGCCCGTTAGCCATCGATATGTAAATTAATACATTATAAAATTAGCTTCTTCGTCTTCTTGTGTCCTATATGTTCAATAGACATTGGCTATTATCACTTTATAATGCCGCGCCCTGGAATAGCTCTACAGTAGACTGGCCAAACCACTGTCTCAGATTTTTCAGCCATGATGTTCTCTTTCTTCCGGGACCCGACTTACGACAATCTTTCTCTGCATTGTGAAGTGCAAAGTTTCATACTTTTCTGGATGTCTCGTCCCATGTATGATATATCGAAGTTTCCAGATTTTCATTGTTATAATTACTTACTTTCTTAAATTTTTCATCAAAGTTGACCATGCCATTATGATGACATTATTACAGGACACGAAACCAAGAATCGGTACTATTCTATTGCAACAGTTTTCCGCGGACACTTGTTGAAGTTGTACTGTTTTTTATGCGTTTTGTTCCATGCTTGCTTCAACTCTTCGTAAAAAATTAATTGAAGCACAAAGGGCATGATTCTAATGCATCTCTTTATAAAGGTTAAATATTTACCTTATGTTTTATATCTTTTAGTTAATAAGCGAGTTGCGGGACGGTTTGACAATTGCGGTGCGTATAAGGGCCCGTTTTATCCGTCATACACAAACAGCTCTTATAGTGGAAGAAGAGAACTCTGTGTGCAGGCAGTTCTTCGATACAGTTCTCGCAACCTTTGATAAAACATTGGACGAGGTTTACAAGGTAACACATTTTTTTATAGAATTAATCCTTTGTCCATATGTTATTTCATATTTATGCAAAACAAAATGTTGTGACAGTGATGTGATCATCGAAAGTGATACTTTTCAATCAGTGAGTCAAGTGATTCAAGCCATAATAATTTAAGTGAAAGGGTTAAAGCATTGCTAACTGCTGGATGAAGTGATCGGGGATTTGAGCCTCGTTTGGGTTAATTATTATATCTTTTTATAGCCACCTTCCCACTTAGGTGTTTATGAGATATCACTAATCAAGGAAATTTCTCTGGAATCTATGAAATTTACATTTTATTGTAAATAAGTTCTTAGAAACAATTGCCACCCCAGTTTCCCTCTAATATACTTGTATAAATAAACATTTGACTTTTACATTTTTTATTTGGTTTGCGGCCCTCGTAGTCCAGTGGGTATGACACTGGCTCACACAAAGGGTTCCGGGGTTGATTCCCGGTGAGGTCACAAGTGATCTAAGCGAATTACTTAAGCCTGGGTGTTTTGTGATATGTTTCACTTCTGTAGTTGGGCCTCTTGGCCTGTTGAAGTGTAAATAAAAATATGGATATTGATGTGTTTGCTACCAAATAGTAGAGATTGCTGCTTTTGCTGTTTATATATTGGATATTGCCGTTTGTTACGATGTTTCAGTCTGAAATCAACATCAACTCTCACTTTAATATGAAGCGCCCATTTTGTCATGTGACATTGCTTTTTATACTACAAGGATATTGCTATCTTTGCTTTCAATAGTGATTTGGAAACACAATTTTGGAAGGGATACAGCTATATTTCCTATAAAATCTCTAATTCAGTACTTTCTACATTAGTAATCCTCCATGTCCATGTTCAAAATATATATATTTTTTTACCCCTCATATTATAATATATTTCATTGTATCCAGTTTGTTTCCAGTAATAAAATAAATAAATGATTTTGGTTCTAAAAGGTTTTAGGAGACATTCTAAATCAACTTTATTTATTTTCCAATATTTTCCTGTTTAAATTATACCACGTATTATTAGAAAAGCTCAGCAGGAATCGAAAAATGAGTTATTGAAAGAATTGAAAACTTTATTTTGTTTATGCAATCCTCATAACTAGCCTTTGACTTTGTATTTCATTATTGTGAACTATTCCAGTTGTACCTTTCGTACCTGTCTGACTGGGCTGGAATGGAGCACCTCCCGAGGGCCACTCTTGCGGCAGAGTGGACCTTCAACGGTTTCCTGGCCAGAAGCCTTAAACCGGCTGCTACTCTGGCACCGCTCACTTTCTGGTAAATACTTAATGTGTTCATTCTATTTTACATTTATTCTTTACGTAGCGCTTTCGTGTTCATGTCAATGTGTTATAAAAATTCTGGCGTCATGGCATGGTCATGGCAAGCACTTTAAATCTTAGTTCCGCCATTAATCAATCAATTGATTAAATGAATTAATTCATTTAATTAAATTAATTTGTGTTTAAATTTCCAGCTGTTTGACGGTCAGGCAGCTGGACGGAGCAGCGGACAGACTGAAGAAAAGGGTGATAGAGCTGGGACACGCGGCGGACCTCATCGCAGAAAGTAAATTTGACAAGGATGATGCCGAATCTCATAATTCTATCAAGTAAGAAACAAATCCTAGAAGATGAATTCATGAAAAATGTTTCACTCGCAGACCACTAAACTATATATATGTTACAGCGAATTTGCATTTTTAGCGAGACTATACTTTCACTAGTAAAAATGTACTTTTCCCGGTCGGGCAGAGTGGGAGCAGTGAAAACATCTAAATCAACGAATGCTCAGATTCACTACACATAATCCGTGAAAATACGTTACTCAAAGCATAGACAATATATCGGTGAAACCATCGATTTGTACACGTAATTCTTAAAGCGTAGAAAGTATAAAGGCGGCACTACACTAGGCGATTTTTATTCATTTTGCGGTCCTATTTTAACTCCTAAATTAAAACAAATCGCGAAGTAAGGTGTCGGCTGAAAGATCGCGCACTCGGGTTTTTTATGATATCTGACGACTGCCGGAACAAAACGAGGTTATGTCACCATGTAAATATTGGGGGGTTAAGGGAAAAATTTTATTAATGAATATGTATTTTGTCAATTAAGTTTATTAAATATGTTTTTTTTATAACAATACAACAAAAGTTTATTTCTTACAAATATAGAAACACAAATAAACATACACCCGGTATTATTAATTTTAAATGAACCTTTAAAAGTGCGTCAAGTAACAAACACTCGATGCGAAAAATACAAAAATCAAAGAGATTCTATGTCATCATTTACGTTTGAATTCATTCAGATTCTTCCGCATTTCCAATTTTCTATCTTTTTATCAAAAATGTGTCTAATGTCGTTTGCGTTTCTTGTTTGCGCACATGTAAAGCACGTGTAAGCACGGGTGGTAGACGATGAAGCCTTGTGTTATTTAGGAATTATATCATATTATCACATTTTAAAAATGGCGAGTGCGGATGAAGTACTGGCTTACGAAAAGAGAGCGTTTATCACATGTAAATTTAGTAAGAGAGTTACGTGAAGGAAGGAAGATTTCCACAATTCCAGCCCTTAAAGAATTATTTATTTTCTTGATAGAATCAATGGTAGCATTTCTTTCCACCTTTCGTATGATTGCCAATATATTATTGTAAGCTTGAGGGGGTATTTCACCATCTCCTTGTAAATCCTGATTAGCTGATATATCCAACTAAATCGCATTTAAGTTTAAAAATCGATTTCACCACCTCTGATTATCGCAAAAAAATTGTAAATCACATTTAAATCGTGGTTAACGCTAATCAGAGGAAATAGCTCCGTTTATCCTGGTTAATCCTACATTTAAAAATGGCCGTCGCGCTTGCACTTGCTCTGGCAATTCAGCTGCCACTTTATTGTTTTGAAAACTATTTGTAATCGAAATAATACGGCTATAACCTAAGATTTTATTTTAAGTTGGATTGGTATCTAATCAAAATACTACAATTAAAATTTATTATCGCGAGCACCAAGAAACATTATTCCGACACGACAACTTAACCTAGGCGACTTGCATTTCATTTGAATTTTGACAGACAGTTGAGATCGCAGTCTATATTCTGTGATCGCAGTTCGTCTCACGTTCTTCAAAAGATTAAAACTAAATATGGAGCTGATCCAAGATGTAGATGAAGAGATTGCAGAGGCAGTGGGAATATTACGAAGACAGCGAAGATTCCGACACAGAGTCAACTACATGGAGAATCTGGATGATGTTGATTTTCGGTCAAGATTTCGGTTGACCAAGTTAGCCGTCAAATGCATTCACAATTTGATCAAAGATAAAATCACACCCCGAACTACACGGTACGTAAATTCTTGCAAATATATCGATAATAATGTGTCAACGGCTTCCATAGTGTAATGATCTATACATGTGAGTAGATTGTGAAAATAAAATGTTATGTATTTTGTTTTACAGCAATAAAGCCGTATCAACGATGAACAAAGTGCTTTTGACTTTGAGATATTATGCTACTGGCTCCTATCTCATATCTGCGGGTGATTTCAGCGGCGTCAGTAGATCTTCAGCATGCCGGTTTATCAAAGAAGTTAGTGAAGCCATAGCTTCGCTAGCTCCAAGTTTCATTGGTTGGCCCCGGGATCTTGGTCCATTAAAGCAAGGTTTCTATAATTTGGCTCGCTTCCCAAGGGTCATTGGAGCTATAGACTGCACACACGTTCCCATGACTCCAAGTTAGTATGCAAATATAAACGATTATCCTATTCATTGATACCTTCAAGGAAAAGCAATATTTTTATTTATTTATTTATTATTTAACGCCCTATAGGTCTTTTACAACAGATAAGTAGAGAAAAAAAGTGATTGCAAGTTACATAAAATATATTAATGTAGGTATCTATTTCTATTTCAGGTGCAGAGGATGCTGAGGTTTACCGCAATAGAAAAGGTGTTTACTCCATGAATGTCCAGGCAATCTGTGACGCCCGCCTCATCATCAGGGATATCGTTGCCCGCTGGCCAGGTTCCAGTCACGACCAAACCATATTTAACAATTCTGTCATAAAAGCAAAGTTTGAGGTTGGACAGTTTACAAACTGTATATTGTTAGGTGACCGTGGTTACCAGAGCCAAACATATCTGTTTACTCCGTTAGCTCAAGTTAACACTCCAGCTGAGAACCTTTATAATGAGGCAAAAATACGTAGTATAAATGCAATTGAAAGATGTTTTGGTGTACTAAAAAGTAGGTTCCCTGTGCTACGAAGGCGCATCACATTGTCCAGTGCACGCGTTAAGCCAGTCATAGTGTCTTGCGCAGTGCTACACAATATGGCTATAATGGTGAATGATGAACACTTTGCATATGAAAGAGATGAAGCGTTTGAAATTGTTAACGAATTGCAAAATAATCATCCGGGCAATGATGATCCTAGAAGAAACCTTATTTTAGAATATTTCACTCCTCTCTTGAATAATTATAATAATAATGTAAATATCAATTAGATTAATATATTATTATTATATTAATGGGCCTACCACACTCACAAGTATCACCACACTTTTGCATGCGCATGCCGGTTTGTAAATGGGGCACCGTGTACAAAACACCAACTACACGCACGTTTGTACACTGATACCGTGCGTGTAGTTGGTGTTTTGTACACGGTGCAACCGGCATGCGCATGCAAAAGTGTGGTGATACTTGTGCGTGTGGTAGGCAAGAGTCTCATGTGACACCAATACACCTGATAGTGTATAAGGTCATATAATCTAGAAAGAGAGGAGTGAAATATTCCAAAATAAGGTTTCTTTCTTCTAGGATCATTGTTGCCCAGATGATTCTTTTGCATCGGTTACATCCTTCACTAGTGTCGATTGTTGCGCGGTATGATCGATAATCCTGAAATTATGCAGGGCATTGGTTTGTATGTTCCTGATAATTACATTAGACATCGTTAGCGTAGATTGTTTCACATTCCAATATACAGGACCAACCTGCCAATGGTTATGCCTGTTGGAAGAGCCACAGCTATGCTGAACAAAATCGCTTTGGGTATTGATATATTCCATGTGTCTGAGGGGGTTTTCCGAAGCGGGATTCTCCCACACCTTTGACCAGATATATATACTTCCATAATATATATGCCTTTAACACTGAGTTTGTAATGTACATATTATTAAATAAATTGAATTGACACTAGTACACCTGATAGCATTGACGTATTATAATATAGACACGTTATTCCCATACTAGCCGGCTTCCATATGGAGCAAATATTGCATTGAAACAGACAACAAATCACATAATCAAGTAAAAATCAGGTAATTTGAAGTCACAGTGACTAAAATAACATACTCATTCTTACAATATATTAATGCAATTACCTTACTTTTGAATTGCCAAGATTTCACACTTGTAACGTATCTACAGTTTATTATATCATTGCCTGATAGTGTATAAGGTCATATAATCTAGATATAAATTTTATTTTAATGGGAATAATAAAAAAATAAACAACAAATAAAATCAATGTGTTTTTATTTCTTTTCTTGGTCATATAAAAATTAAAAATGATTCCTTATTAATCAATTTTCTTTATTTTTAAAGAATTTAACCTCTCATTATAATATTTTCTGTTCGCTTCCATTTTTTCTTCCAATATTTTTCTTTTCGGCGAACGTTCTATTTCCCTTGCGGCAGATTCTCGATCTCTCTTCCTTTTCTTGCACACGCTCAATTTCCCTTGCAGCAGTTTCTCGATCTCTCTCTTCCTTTTCTCGCACACGCTCCTGCATCTTGTATCTGCATTCCTCCTCTAGAATTTTCTTTTGAATTATAATTAATTCTTTCCTCGCATCTATAATGCGCCCTTCTTTTCTCAAAGCTGGGTGCTTGGGTGTGCGTAGCTGCGGGACACTCCAGGTATCCCACTGCTGCGGTGTAGACAGAGAACCTGGTTTAGTAGTTCCATCTGTCCCTGATGGAAGAAGTGGTGCCGATGAAGTTGCCGGATGGTTGGTGGTGGTTGGTGGTGGTGATGGTAGGTAGTGGTCTACTAGCGGTGATGCGGATGGCAGTTCACATGGAGCAGTCCGTGGTTCGGACGGCAGGCTGACATGCTCATGCTCATCCTCTTCCGTACAAAATTCGAGTCCTCCACGTAGGTTGAAGAATCTGAAATAATTATAATATATAGTAATGATTATGAAATTAATAATGATAAAATTTTATTAATTAATGTATAATAATAATCTTAGGTTTCAGTTAGTAAAATATATATTACATAATGGTGCAGCATCACTGTCGAACGCTGCCTCCTCGCCCTCAGCGCTCAGGGAGATCATCTCCATTACCATTGCCTCCATTTGATCCAGGGGAGCCACTGTACTGGGCCCTCCACCAGTTGCCATCTGATCCCTACGGATGTCTGTGGATCGCTTCCGCACGGCCCGCTTGATGGCATCATACTCTTGGCGGAGGTTTTTCCTGGTGCGGAATGTAGAGCCCTCAGAACTGCTGTTGAATTCTGCCTCTATACGGCTCCACTCGGCATCCTTATCCCTCCACTGCACGGCATCACTTTTCTTACACTCTATTACTGATCTACGACTATATACTAATTTTAATAACTTATCACTTATTATTATACACTTATTATAATTAGACACAACATGAACTCTGCTATGTGTTTCATTTGTAACAACGTGGCTCTCTACTTTGTCCCTAAAAAGAAAATATATGCTTGAAAATGTACATTACGACGCTTAACTGAATTTATTCTTAGTTTATTTATTCGATAATGACAAAAATTATAACCTAAAAATACAAGTACCCAATCTTTTTATGAGTTTACTCGACTGTCTTTTGAATTATAAGATGATCAGAATTTCGTAAGTGTTCGCGATTAAAATTTTAAAAATATAATACGTTTTAGTTACCTACCTAAACTAATCATTGAATATCAAAGACCAGTCCAGAAGTGTGACAGTTCGAGAAACAGAACTATCGCCACAGAATAGAGAATATGCTATCGCTCAAAGGATAAAAATTAGAAATACTGTCGCTTTGTAATGACTTTGGACTAGACTAGTGTAGAATGAGACACAAAACGCAAAATAAATTTTGAAAAACGAGGTCCATGCGCCATTAGAATCTTGTTATAAAATCATACAATGAAGAATTGGTGCAGACGAAACTTTCAACACTTCAAAATGACTATTTTAATAATATCAGTTACCTACATAATGTTGATTTGCACAGAAGAAATTAATAATGCAGTAAGAACCTTGTTCACGCAATTATTAACTTATTAAATTGTTATTCAAGGCCCGGTTGTTTCAATTTGGATAAATAAAAGTTCGTTTAAAAGCATAGATTTTTACGGAAACGTATTTCAGACTTGTCAAATTTAATTTTTGACAGTTCGGAAACCAATAAATTCACTAGTAAGTGCAAGTTAAAATATTGTATTCATTTCTATTGGTGAAAAACTCTTTGAATATGATAAGAATGACCTTGAATATACTTTTTCTAAAATGCCAGTGAATGATGGACTCACTAGAAAATCAGATTCACTGTAACATATATATTCTCTATTCAAAATTGAACGAGGAAGACTCTCCTGAAGTTTTTGCTACTATCTATAAGACATCCTGTAGGTATATACAGGATTATTTGGAAAACATTAATAACCTCACAGGACTATATTCCTGCCTTGATTATGAGTCGAAAATGTTTGAGCTATCATGACCATAATATCAATAGTTACGGAGATATGCAAGATCAAAGTTTGGCATTTTTTTTCCAATATTTCTATCTTATTTTTTGTAAATCACTGGACTATCATTACAGTAACTTGTATCGATTACAAAAAATTCATTCGTTTCAATACAAGTTAAATAAAATGATAAATACCCTGAAAAATTTCCAATTGGAATGTTTTCCAATTGGAATTCAAAAGTTTTTATTATTTTGTTTGACTTGTATTAAAGGCAATGAATTTTTCATATTTGATATAAGTTACTGTAATGATAGTCCAACGTTTTACAAAATATAAGTCAGAAATATTGAAAAAAAATGCAAACTTTGATGTCGCTTATTTCAATAAGTATTGATATTAGGTCATGATAGCTTGAACATTTTCGACTCATAAACAAGGCAGGAATATAGTCCTGCGAGGTTATTAATGTTTTCCAAATAACCCTATATATCCATTTTACAATCAAATTATTGATTTTAATTACTATATTTATTCAAATTTTAAAACTACTTAGATCATATCAAACTGAAAATATTATTTTCCTCATTCAAACTTTTCCATATTTTATACCATTTTACCTTTGTCCCCAGAAAGATTTCCCAAATTTGACAACTTTTGTTTATTGATTTCCCTGTATATTGATAATGCCTACAGACTCACATAAGGGTGAAGCACACAAAAGAAAGAGCGTTTGAATGCACCCTCTGCCCCAAGAAGTTTGTCGAGCAGAGAGCCCTCAACCGACATAGAATTGCACACAAGAAACAACTAACCTGCCACGTTTGCGGGATGGCATTTGGATACAGGTGAATTACTTTATTTATCTGGCTAAACATTTTATTTTTAGTTTATTGCAATATTTGTTTGACGCGGAGCAGGAAAAATATTGTAAGAAGGTGATAGAATCAAAAGGAATTACGCACTATCAGAATCTCTATTAATCTCTGGAACACTTCACGACACTATGGAATCGACTGTGACGTTATCGTAAACTCTGGAAACATCAAGAAAGCGATATAACCTATATAAAGGATTCGACCGACTACTACGCAAGAGTCATTGTTGATGTTTTATATGATACTTACTTTAGCAATACTTTTTAGATTTGCGCTGACTTCACATCTAAGGTTGCACTCCGCAAATGCTGGAAGCACAACGTGTCCACAATGCGAGCAAGTCTTCAAGGATGACTTCCAACTCAAGAGGCATATTAAAGTGGCACACACGGGTAGGTCAAACAGACTAAATTTTGATTAATCAATTTGTGGCATTCAATTATTAAATTTGCAAGCTGCGGTGTAAAATAAAACCCCCTTAATTCGATATTTGTCATCATTCGAAATTTTAAAGCACGCAAGTCCCAAAATATTAATTTCATAGAGGTACTTAAATAATAGAAAAGGTACAATTTTTGCATTAGAATAAAAAGTATTGTATTTTTATTGTAATGCATAATTTCTAAGATATTTTCTAGAATTAAGCAAATATACATACATCTTACATGAAATAAACAGCTTTTTCCATGAGTTTTAGGATTTTTTGTGAATTTTGCAATCACATTGCTATTTCAATTTTTTTTTTCGGTTACTTGAATTTCAAATTAACGGAGATTCACATTATTCAAAATGTTTTTTTGGTCCCTTGAATTTCAAATAAACGAAATTCTACAGTATCAAGAATGCACAGACTTATTTTCCTCGAAATGGCAGAACTATTTTATGTAACTAGGTATACATTTCTTCTCTTTTCCCAACCAACAGTAATCGAGCATTCTAAAAAAGTGTTTTATTGGATAATCGTGGATACTTCTTTGGACAGATGTTTCTTACTTACACATCAGGAATTTCTTTAGATATTTCTCCAACACAAGCATTATTTATGTCAATGCGTTTCTATATAGACAGTTATATAATAATTGAGGAACCAACGAGCCCATAACAGTTAATCTAAATTTAATTTTTATTTAGTTAAATGTGCAAAAATACATAAAAAATATATAAGACAATCATTTTGGCAGTATTTAACTATAAAAATAAACATGTAAACAGTTATTTTCACAGAAAGCCTGTGATTGTTGTTTTAATTGCATTATTTTTTTATTTGATTTTTCTTATATACTCTTGTAAATTTGCAATACTGTAATCAACATCATCTTGACTTCTTCAGAATATGTATACATACATAGTATTTTTGATGCTGGTAGGGTTTCATTAAAACTTATATGTGTATATTTCGTCATCGTAGTCCTCTTTTTGAGAAATGCTAATCCTGCCATTTGCATTGGCTTCACACACTTTTAATTAATACATCATCCATAATTTTTTATTATCCTGGTTTATTATTGTCTGTATTTAACCCTTCCTTAATATTTATCTAGTGTTAGTCAATCAGTTTAATTATTGTCTATATTTAACCCTTCCTTAATATTTATCTAGTGTTAGCCAATCGGTTTAATTATTGTCTATATTTAACCCTTCCTTAATATTTATCTAGTGTTAGCCAATCGGTTTAATTATTGTCTATATTTAACCCTTCCTTAATATTTATCTAGTGTTAGCCAATCGGTTTAATTATTGTCTATATTTAACCCTTCCTTAATATTTATCTAGTGTTAGTCAATCGGTTTAATTATTGTCTATATTTAACCCTTCCTTAATATCTATCTAGTGTTAGCCAATCGGTTTAATTATTGTCTATATTTAACCCTTCCTTAATATTTATCTGGTGTTAGCCAATCGGTTTAATTATTGTCTGTATTTAACCCTTCCTTAATATTTATCTAGTGTTAGTCAATCAGTTTAATTATTGTCTATATTTAACCCTTCCTTAATATTTATCTAGTGTTAGCCAATCGGTTTAATTATTGTCTATATTTAACCCTTCCTTAATATTTATCTAGTGTTAGCCAATCGGTTTAATTATTGTCTATATTTAACCCTTCCTTAATATTTATCTAGTGTTAGCCAATCGGTTTAATTATTGTCTATATTTAACCCTTCCTTAATATTTATCTAGTGTTAGTCAATCGGTTTAATTATTGTCTATATTTAACCCTTCCTTAATATCTATCTAGTGTTAGCCAATCGGTTTAATTATTGTCTATATTTAACCCTTCCTTAATATTTATCTGGTGTTAGCCAATCGGTTTAATTATTGTCTATATTTAACCCTTCCTTAATATTTATCTAGTGTTGGTCAATCGGTTTAATTATTGTCTATATTTAACCCTTCCTTAATATTTATCTAGTGTTAGCCAATCGGTTTATTGTAAAATATTGATTTTATGACAATTCAGGTCCGTACTTTGTAATTCTCAAAACTACAGAAGACCACAGTTAATCCAACTCACAGAAAATTGAATCTTGGACAATCGACATCTTACTGTATTTTGATATATTCTTACGATGTATTATTTAGTTCAACATTGCCTGACAATCTAAACCATAAGATTACTACCGCAATGGTTAGACTACAGACTAGCCATCTATACTGCAGCATATAAGTACCAATATAAAGTTAGATATCTCCCATTAGGCGAGAGTCACAAATGCGCCGACTGTGACAAGTCATTCACTCACCCCTCACGCCTACGCCGACACCTGCTTGTGCACCGCGAGGAGGCCCAGCGCCGATTGCAGTGCCAGTACTGCAGCAGGAGGTTCAATCACTCGCACCATCTCGGGAACCACGAGCGTACGCATACGGGGACCAAGCCGTACCTGTGTACCAAGTGCGGAAAAGGTATTGTGTTTTTAAGAACACTTCAGTATTCAAATATTATATTTAGACACATCGAAGCATCTTTAGATACAAAAATTAGTACCATGCACGTCCATCACCGACAGTGTGTTGTGTGCAACTTCACAGCTACCCACTTCATCTCATTCTTAATTTATAGTTGCACGTATTGTATATGTTACAGTGAATTTGTATTTCTAATGAGTCTATATTTTCACTAGTAGAAATAAATTTTATAGAAATAAACTTTGTTTACCCCATATTTTTGTTGAAAAAAATTCGACATGTTTCAGAGCCCATGGCCCCTTCGTCCTTCATTTCTATAAAATATAAATTATAATGAAAAATAATTTTGCCGTGTTTGAAGGGGAAATATTTTTTACCCGGTCAGGCAGTGAAAACATGTCAATCAATTAATTTACAGATTCACTGCGCATTATCGGTGAAACTATATTTTGTCCATGAATGCACGCATTTCTCAACTACCCTAACCTAACCTATTAATAATAATATTATATTATTAATTAACCTAACCTAACCTATTAATAATAATATCCGGTATACAGGGTTATTTGTAAAACATTAATAACCTCGCAGGACTATATTCCTGCCTTGATTATGTGTCGAAAATGTTCAAGCTATTATGACCTAATGTCAATAGTTAAGGAGATATTCGACTTCAAAGTTTGCATTTTTTTTCCAATATTTTTGACTTATTTTTTGTAAAACGTTGAACTATCATTACAGTAACTCATATCGATTACGAAAAATTCATTGGTTTCAATACAAGTTAAATAAAACGATAAAAACCCTGAAAAAAATCTAATTGGAATGTTTTCCAATTGGAATTCGAAGGTTTTTATTTTTTTATTTGATTTGTATTAAAGAGAATTAATTTTTCGTATTCGATATAAGTTACTGTAATGATAGTCCAACGTTTTACAAAAAATAAGTCAGAAATACTGAAAAAAATGCAAACTGTGATGTCACATATCTCCATAACTATTGATATTATTAGGTCGTGATAGCTTGAACATTTTCGACTCATAATCAAGGCAGGAATATAGTCCTGCAAGGTTATTAATGTTTTACAAATAACCCTGTATAATGTTGATATATGCAGAAGAAATAAATAATGCATTAAGAACCTTTTTCACACAACAACTTAAATCGTAAATTGTTATTCAAAAGGTCAATCTCAATCCGGAAATGGACATCTTTTATGATCATATTTAATTTTAATGACAGTTTGGAAACCAATATAATTTCACTAGTAAGATATCAGTTAAAATATTTTTCTCTAGTTTGTATTAATTTCTATTGGTGAAAATCTGCTTGGATATGATAAGAATAACCTTGAATATAATTGCACTAAAATGCCAGTTAAAATATAGACTCACTAGAAATACAGATTTACTGTAACATGTATAATTTTTTTGTAAAATAAATGTTTTCATGTGTGTACTTTTTTCGGTCACACCTTGGTCTTAACACCATTTCGTGTTCCGAATTATTTAGGCGGACGTCATTGCGTATCTAATATAAATAAAATATAACCTAATACGTTCATTCATCATAATCCACCTCTTTTAATGATAGTTAATTTTCCAGGTTTCACGCAGTCGGTGCATTTAACAGTTCACCTCCGGCAGCATGATAATATTCTACCGTTTACATGTAAGCTCTGTGGACAGACATTTGCTAGAAAGCACAGCCTACAGCGTCACTATACTACACACACCGGTAATTATTTATTTTATTTTATTTTATTTGGGAAACATACAGTACAATTTAAAAATTTTTTTTTTATATATTAGGTCCTTACATATGAAATTGGCGTTTTGCCGTACTGGCAAATTTGATCTCAAATATCTTCTCTTTGGTTAGGAATTCCAAATCCAAATTTGTACAGCTATTTACTCATGTATTTGTGTTTTGAAAATTATAATTCATTTGTTTTTTCCTCAATTGTTTTTTTCTTTGCGTCACTCAGTTTACAAAATGAAAAACTTGAAATATCGCGTTATTTACGAATACGAGTTCCACCGTGGCACCAGTGCTGCAGAAACGGCTCGAAGGATTAATGATGTGTATGGCGACGGTGCTGCAAAAGAAAACACAGTGCGTTTTTGGTTCCAACGTTTTCGTTCTGGAAATTTCGACCTGCAGAACAAGCCCGTGGACGGCCGGAGACCAAAGTTGATAATGAAGAATTGAAGGCTATTGTGGAAGCGGATCCATCGCAAACCACATCCGAGTTAGCTGCAGGCTGCGGTGTTAGTGATAAAACTGTTTTAATCCACTTGAAGCAAATTGGTAAGGTTAAAAAGCTTGAAAGGTGGGTACCTCACGAATTGAGTGAAGCAAATCAACAAACGCGCGTTGACTGCTGCGTTGCATTACTCAACCGGCACAATAATGAAGAGATTTTAAATCGAATCATTACCTGTGATAAAAAGTGGATCCTGTACGATAATCGGAAGCGCTCATCGCAATGGCTAAACCCTGCCGAACCAGCCAAACCATGCCCCAAGCGAAAATTGACTCCAAAAAAGTTACTTGTGAGCGTTTGGTGGACTAGTGCTGGTGTCGTTCACTACAGCTTTCTAAAATCTGGCCAGACTATTACGGCAGATGTCTATTGTCAGCAACTGCAAACCAGCTAGCTGCTAAAGAACCGAGGCTGGTTAATCGCTCTAGGCCACTGCTGCTTCATGATAACGCTAGACCACACACTGCACAACAGACGGCTACCAAATTAGAGGAGCTTCAATTGGAATGTCTAAGACATCCACCGTACTCTCCGGACCTTGCCCCAATAGATTACCATTTTTTTCGAAATTTGGATAACTTCTTGCAAAGGAAAAAATTCAACTCCGATGGGGCAGTCCAAACCGCCTTCAAAGATTTTATTGATTCCCGTCGGAATGGTTTTTTTAGTAAAGGGATCGATGAACTACCTATGAGATGGCAAAAGTGCATAGATAGCAATGGCACATACTTTGATTAAATAAATATATTATAATAAAAAAAATCGGCTTTATGTTCCTCCCATACTAAACGTCAATTTCATATGTAAGGACCTAATAATATCAAAAAAATATTCGTGAGTATGACCAGTAAAGTTTCCTCGAAGCTGGTAAAAAAAAAAAACTAAATAAAAAACAATGATAAAGAATATGTGATAAATAATAAATATTTCAAAGATTTAAATTATAATAATGCATAAAATGGGAGGGGTGGGGAGAGGGAGGGAATGCGATGCAATTAAAGAAGTATCAAATCAATAGTCATAAATGAGATTACGTAGTTTCATTATTATATTAGCTTAAAACAAAAAGTTTAATAAACACGCATATGCTCTGATTACTTCTTGAAAATTACCTCTTGAATTCAATAGATATTTTTAACACTAAAAGAGTATTGTCATATGGTGAGGCAGATACTAGAAACTCGTCCCCCTCCCTGACCATGTGCATTATATACATTACCAACTCTTTTATGTTTATATTAAAGTTATATTAGGAACAATCCGTTAAATGAAACTATAAAATTGTTTTATCTGTCATTCATATCAAATTGACTTGCTTATAATTATGTCTAATAATCTGTATCATCCTTTAATTGTCGGAGGCATTTAACTATTTTTTCTGTATTTTGTCTTACCAAGTAATTATGTCTCCCTGTTGGATGACCGAATAAAATAAAAAAAAGAATCTGATGAATATTAATATTTACTAAAATTATTGACTATAAGACGTACCCTAGACCGTTTGGACACACTCAAAATGTTTATGAAAAAAAGAGAAAACTTACACTTTAGGAAAATGTTACCCACCGAGTCCTAAAGAATATGTGTGAGACTTACGATTACGTATCAAAGCGAATGAATTTTTCATTATCAATATTAGTTACTGTAATGATAGTTTAATTTTTGCAAAAAATAAGTCAGAAATATTGGAAGAAAATGCAAACTTGGATATTGCATATCGGTTGCTTGAACATTTTTGACCCATTATCAAGGCAGGAATCCACCCGTAAAGTTTTTGCTACTAGCTACGATATCACATATCATCCATTATTTAATCCCTGATTATTCACGGATCTGGTCTGATCGCTACAATGAAGGAGATGATTCTCCATGATCACAATGATCCTCGGATATGCAGAAAAGTGTTGTACACACTTCTCTTTGTCATAAAATGAATTCGCGGTTCGATCCCCTTTGGTCACAGATGATCACAAAACAAGTCACAAAAAGAAAAGAAAACAAAAGAGATGTTTCCACCTTTAAGCCTTTATTGTTTCCGATTTATTAAATAATGTTCAAAGAATGCCAGATGTCCGTCTCCTACCACTCCGAAAATTATTGAGCGCTATCCGCTAGATGGTGCTCAAACACCCACCTGCGTATCATAATTACGTGTTAATTTTTCTAAGTGAAAAGGTCCATCTTATGTTCCGTAAAATGTGGGAATTTTAATTCAACATTGCGTGCTTTTTCAGACAATTATCTATTCACATGCGGTGTTTGTGACCTGGGCTTCTATGATGACGCCAGTCTACAGAAGCACATCAAGACTAAAAACCATAGTTCTCAAGGTGTTGATATGAAAACAAACCCTATTATTGAGAGTGCTGGACCTGAAGCAGAAAGAGACAAGATTGGTTATAGTGAAACAAACCAAAACAATGCCGACATTGACGTGTCATCAAGAACTAAACATGTCTTCATTTGCAAGTAAGTTAAAAAAAAATGTTCCATAAAAAAAACATTCTATCCTAATTTATCCTAAATTTACTTGCGTCCGATAAATCGGACGCAAGTAAATTTAATATATTTGGTAGAAAAAAAAATGATTTGGTAGTTTCTTTGTTTTGAACGATAGTTCAATATTTTTTTTATATTGGGAACCCCATTTGAAACGGTTAAATACCATATTTTGCCTGTTATTTGTCATTTTCGAAAATGGCAGATCATGGTCGGGCTGTTTTAAGAAAATGGTTAGCATTATTTTGTTTTTCTTGTAATACTTACGATAAAAATTTTAAAAAATGTATAATATTTGATGAAATAATGTGTACCTATGTAAAAATAAGCTTTATTTTATGTCAAAATTGTTACTTTACTTCTTATGTGTGTGATTTTGATGCCGTCCGATATATCGGACGTTATGCATAGCGGGCTCTAAGGTTTGGTGTTTGATAAAATAATAAAAGACAACTTTTACAGCTTGAAGGTGCACGAAATTTTATCGGCTTTAGAAGGCGAAGATGACAATGATACCGCGGTGAACCTTATTTACGTTGAGCCACTTATTGAACTTATGAGAACAGTGACAAGTCTGACGATGAACATGATGCCAACCTAAACCATTTGGGACGCACATTGATTCAAAGTAGATGTAATCTACAACGATTACAAACAAAGTGAGATGATGCTATCTATGCCGTCAGTATCTTCAGGTATCCAATCATCAAATACTGAAATTTTGCAGGCACCTTCTTCGAGTGAAGAAAGCGATGATGATGATAATGAACTACTTTCTTCTCTAAAAGCGCGTAATAATCCACCAAAAAAGTGTTAGGTTAAAAATAAAATAACAATACTATGGAAAAAACAATTACCTAACTTCACATGCCCAGAATACAGCACACAACCAACATCAGAAGAAAGTCAAAATTGTCAAGACTCCTTAGATTATTTCAAGCTCTTTTTTCACAAAGATTTAGTAAGACACATTGTAGACCAAACAAATCTTTAAGCGGGTCAGAAAAATAAAACTTTGATGATTACAGAAGATGAAATTTACGTTATTTTCGGTGTTATGTTATTGTCGGGCTATGCCAAGTTACCAAATAAAAGACTGTATGTTTATAGAGATAATGATGTGCCAAAAATTCTTGCAGGAAATATAAGATATAACAGATTTGAAGCGATACTCCAATCTTTACACCTGAATGATAATACATTATTATCATCTTCTTCTGACAGGCTGTATAAGTTGCGTCCACTGCTAGATAGTCTGGGTGAATCTTTCCGAAAACACTATGGATTAGATGAGTATTATAGCGTCGACGAAAGTATGATCCCATACTATGGAAAACATTACGCCAAACAATTTATTAGGGGAAAGCCGATAAGATTTGGCTTCAAAAATTGGGCTATGTGTGCCAGCACTGGTGGCTTTTAGCGTGTATACAGGGAAAACTGCAGAAAAGAAAGATTTCGGATTAGGCGGGGATGTAGTTCTCACTCTAATAGAGCTCGGAAAGTTACCAGCCAAAGTGGCATAAAAATATACTTTGACAACTTTTTCACATCTTTGTCGTCGAGACATCTGCGAGAGTAAGGCTACTATGTAACTGGTACAATACGGACCAACCGTGTTGAGAACTGTCCGCCAAAAGTTAGCGGACAGTTTTCTAGCCCTAAAGAAGTGTATAGTTCCGTTGTGCATAGCGTCCGATATATCGGACGGGTCATAAAATCATAACTATGTATAGATGCTCTGTTTTTTACTAGCTGGATCTTTTATATGACCCCAACTGTCCATTATTTAACATAACAATTAGATTTAGTACTAAAACAAACTTTATGCAGTAATGGGTTAAATGCGGTACCCACGTACCGAATAGCATTTTGCTTGTTTGAAAAAGAGAAAATGAAACAGTAAGCACATAATTCA
Source organism: Agrypnia vestita (assembly GCA_016648135.1). Lineage (NCBI taxonomy): Eukaryota > Metazoa > Arthropoda > Insecta > Trichoptera > Phryganeidae > Agrypnia > Agrypnia vestita. The sequence continues at coordinate 19,390 of JADDOH010002811.1, forward strand.
TCACCATAAGAGCACATTATGAATTTGGTCACGATTATATTATGAAAACTACATCAGCTAACAGACAATAAACAACACTAAAAGCTCCCGGAGCATATGCAATATTTTTTTTTTTTTTATTTCAGTATATATACGCCCATCAGAGCATTTACATAAACATTGGGTAATACATGTCGGTAATGAGAAATATAAAAAGAAAATAAAAAAAGTCATATAAAGAAATATAAAATGACATAATAACAGAAATATAAAAAGAGCTCTACAACTAAACTTAAACACAGAATCCATAATTTCATAAATCTATAAATACATCATATTTTTTATAGGATTAGCGATAATTACAGAAATATAAATTAAGAATTTTTTTTTTTTATAGGATAAGAATACAAGAAAAGAGTGATAATTACATATATTTGAGGATTATTTTTAGACATAGAGGAAAGTTCATTGTTGATTAAGAATATTGCGAATTGTATGTTTGAATTTATTTAAATTTGTGGAAAAAACGTCTAACTGTTCAAATCTGTTAACAAGTCTGGGAAGCCTTTGAAGTGTTGAATTAAAAAAGTAATTAGTTGTCGCAGCTTCCAAGGCAAACCCTGCGTAATTTCTGGTTACTCGGGATGGAACTCGCAAACAGATTCGTTCCAACAGTTGTGGACAGTCGATGTTCACGTTAATTATTTTGTGAAAAAAGACGAGATCAGCTACAATTCTTCTTATTTCCAATTTATCAAGAGAGCAAAATGATCTTAAAAAGTTATAATCAATATGTGTTGATGGTAAATTAAGTTTATAATTGATAAAACGGAGAAATTTATTTTGTGTTCTCTTTAAATGTGACACATGAACAGCATATTGAGGGCTCCATACAACTGAATTTGTTTCTAATACTGGTCTAACCAGACTCTTAAATAATAGTTTAAAAGTTCCAATATTTTTGAAATCTTTACTTAATCTGAGTACGAAACATAGGGTTCTTAAGCCTCTATCAACTGTGCAATTGATATGTGACACAAGAGAAAACTTATTGTCTACAATTACGCCCAGATCTCTAATTTCATCAACGACACTCAAATTTATACCATTAATTTTGTAGTCATAGTTTACTATTGTCCGGGTACGGCAGAATCTCAGCATTTGACATTTGGAGATGTTTAAAGAAAGTTTATTTTCTTCACACCATTTCTGTAAAACATCCAGTGCATTCTGCAGAAGTTTGCAGTCGTGTTCCGTATTTATTACTCTATAGAGTTTCATATCATCTGCAAATAGCAAACACCTCACACCGGATAACAAAAGCATGGGGATTACATCAATAATGAATATAATGAACAAAATAGGACCCAGGTGGGAGCCTTGTGGTACCCCGCTTACTGCACAAAAGTAGTCAGACTCTAACTCAGCTATTCTAACAATCATTTGTATGTTATGTAAATAACTCTCGAGCCAAGCTTTAATGTTACCCGAAACTCCCAAGGCATTTAATTTATCAAGTAGAACTCTATGAGAGACTCGATCGAACGCCTTGGAGAAATCTGTATAACAGCAATCTAGCTGGTGAGAATCTTTGAAGGCATCAAAGACATCGGATTGTAAAGCAAGAAGGTTTGTTAGAGTAGATCTGTTTGGCATAAATCCATGCTGTAGAGGGGATATAATGCTGAATAAGTATTCTTTTATTTTATTTAGCAATAAAAGTTCAAATAGTTTTGGTATTGCAGATTGGATACAAATAGGTCGATAATTCTTAATATCCGAATGGTTGCCCTTTTTAAAGACTGGAATAATATAACTCGTTTTCCAAATCTCTGGAAAAGTTCCATTTTGTAAAGACAAGTTAAAGATTTTACACAAAATAAATGATAATTCTTTATAACAATTTTTTAGGAAGATGGTTGGTACCTTATCAGGTCCCTGTGTTTTGTTTTCATCCAACGATACCAACCCTTTTTCTACTTCTGATTGGCTAAGAACTACATTAGGAAGGTTTATAGCATCGAATAATTGTGGTTGAACAGACGAATATGATCCCTGTGCAGAATTATCATATACCGACTTAAAAAAATCAGCAAAGAGATCAATAATTCTTTTGGGAGTGTAGACCCACTTATTATTTAAGTACATAGTCTTAGGCAAATCATAGTAATCGCTTTTAAGAGATTTAACGTATTTGTATAAAGATTTGGAGTTTTCTGGAGTTTGATCCTCAATTTTTGTAAGATAATGATTACGTAACTGCTTGGATAGAATACAACAATCTTTTCGAGTCTTCCTAAAAATCATATAATCATGCACTGACCTAGTTTCTTTATAGGTTTTGTGTTGTAGTTTTTTTATTGTAATCAACGTAACTAATTCCTTTGAAAACCATTTAGGGTGAGTTGATATTCTGATTTTTTTAAACGGTATACAATCATTAAAAATTTCATAGACTAAAGAATAAAAGTTTTCTATCTGGTTGTTTACATCACAGCCTATAGATATCAGATTCCACTCCACATTATTTAAAATTTGTTTTACTTTATCATAATTACAATTCTTGAAATTTCGTTTATATATATCACTAGTTTTGTTGATGTCTGATTTTAATGAGAAGGATATGTCTAATGGTGGATGATGAATGTCAATTGGTAATAACTCGTCTAAAGATAATTCAACTTTTAGATATTCCATGTTACTAAACACTAAATCGAGTATTCTATTATTTTTGTTACGT
>JADDOH010002812.1:0-40383 GCA_016648135.1 Agrypnia vestita
TATTGTATCGTCTGCAAAAGTAACTACTTTCCCCCCCGTTGTTAGCTTGCATAAATCGTTTATGTATAGGAGGAATAAAACAGGTCCTAGTGTACTTCCTTGAGGGACTCGGTATTTGATGTAATGTTCGTCACTTTTAGTTTTGTCAAGTTGTGTAAATTGTGTTTTGTCTGTAAGGTAAGTTTTGAACCAGTTGTAACTTGCTTCCGAAAGTCCAGTCTGTTTCAAAGCTTTCGTCCAGTCTAGTGCTATTGCTATACATTTTTTATTATTGTCAAGTTTGTCTGAAATATAACCAATAACTTCCTGTATTGCTTCTTGTGTACCCCGATTTTTTCTAAATCCAAACTGGTTGTTGGCTAAAATTTGATGTGTTTCTAAAAAGTTGGTGAATTGATTACAAACACATTTCTCTAGCAGCTTAGATAGTAAATTTAGGATGGATATAGGTCGGTAGTTATTTGGATCGTCTTTATTGCCAGCTTTATGTACGGGTGTGATTTTAGCCGTTTTTAGTTGGGACGGGAAAATACCTTTTGTGATGCTTAAATTAAATATATGAACTATAGGTTTTAGTAATATTTCTTTGAACGATTTAATTACTCTAGCGGATATTCCGTCCGGGCCTGGAGAGCAGTCTATGTTCAGGTCATCTATTATTTTTTCCACATCTTTGTAACAGATAGGGGAGATCTCAAATTTGGGGAGATGGGGTCCGTTAGTTTTTATATTATTATAGTCTGACTGCTGTTTGTATTTATTTAATACTTTACGCGCTAGTGTTTCACCAATTGTGGAGAAGTGAAGGTTTAGTTTATCTGCTATTTCTTTCTTATCAGTGATGGTAGTGTTGTTGTGTACCAAAGTATTAATTACTTTTTTTATGTGTTTCAATACCATTTAATTCTTTTACGACATTCCATATGTTTTTAGTATTATTGTTTTGTTCGATTTTTTGTTTGTAGTGTTGTTCTTTCCTTATATATATATATATATATATATATATGTATACACACGAGGTCTGGACAAAAGAAAAATGTGAATTAAAGAACGATACAAGATAAAAATTACATTTGGCTGCTTACTGGCCTTGTATACTCGTATAATGGAAAGACGCGCTCAGCGTCATTCATTACAAACTATACGCGACTAGTACGCAAAGTTCATGCACATATTGTAATCACAGATGTGAATAATAGCATTCCAAAATAAACTCTAGCAGATTCCTATGGCTGCGTACCGGCCTTGTACATAATGGAAAGACGCCGACACGATCTTTGGTACTTACTTAGCCTGTTCCTGTATTATTTCCCTTTTTTATGATGAGTTTAACATTATTTTAGGTAGGTAAGGCATATTTTATTATTCGCTTTTGTGGACTTTGGATTTGTTTCATATATGTATTAAATGTTTTTCCCCATACAAGAATATTATATATGTGGTGGCCCGAGACACATACACACATACACCCGTGTAACATACCACAAATGCTGACATCGAGTACGGCAGGCCGTTACCCTTTATACAGAGGTCGAGCACTTTTCACTGAAAGCGTTGAGCACAATCGAAAGTAGGACAGTATAACGGGAGCGACGGCCGCGAACATAGAAATGCTACCAAAAATGCAAACAGCGGACGCTGCAGATCGAAGCCACAACACGCAAGGCACCACGGTTCCTTTGTCCACGACCAACTATATAAACGGCAATCTCCAGAGCAGATTATCTCACTTCCCAGTTAACGGCTCGTAAAGCGGAAGCCCTCGCCGTCATACCTTCGAACGTCACGCTTTCGCTTATAACCTTTGTACCTACTCTATTCTTTATAACTTGTGCTTTTTCAATTCAATAAATTCTGTAAAACCATCGTGACTTTACATCGTCAATACCGCTTCAACTCATCCTAAACCGGACGGCTCATCCACCTCCAAAGTGGTTCCACATACAAAATTAGCGGTTCTATCATAGCCACATACCTACATACTTTGAAGGGTTTCAAAAAATTAATTGTTAAGATTTTGAATAGAATTAACCTGAGATTGTTTCAAGTTGATAATGTGGTTGCCAATTGGATCAAAGGGCAAACAATACCATCGCTGATCGGACAAGCACGAGGGCCATAGTTCTTCACTCTCCGCATGCTTTAAGCACGACTTCACATCTTCATACGACTGCATATGGGACCGAGCTGTCTTCTTGTCCAATAAACACGCTAAGACATGCAGGTGTTTCATAGCTAGTTGCAAAACCTCGAGTCTTCTTCATGCAATTTTCAGTAGAAAATATTATTTACAATTTGGGTGAAGTGGCGACGGTTACGGAGATAAGGACATCAAAATTTTGCATTTTTTTTCAATATTCTTTTTTTCTGTAAAATGTAGGAGTCTTACTACAGTAACTTAACCGGAAAATTAAAAATCTATTTACTTTTATACAAGTCTAATAAAATGACAAAAATATTTTTCTAATTTCTGCAACCTTTTATTAATTTTATTTGACTGGAGAAGATAATAAATTAATAAGTCCAACGTTTTACTGAAAAAATATTGAAAAAAAATGCAGAAATTATGAAGACACTCTGAAATTTTTGCTACTAGCTATGAGACACCCTATATATGACAGTTATGTAAAATCTGATGACCAATATCAAAAACAGTCAATATTTCATCAATATTACACTTTGCTTCCGACACATTACCTGAAGGCATTTTCATCTAAAAAAAGAGCAAGAATTTTTGTTAACCTTAAGAAAAAGAAAAGGGTCAAATAAAACATGAAATGTTGGACTTATATATTTTTGGTATTTTAACATAATTATAACTGTACATGGGGATTTTTTAGATAATTTTAAATTTCAGTTTATTTCAAAGATTAAACAATAATTCTCTTTGAACAAATCTTTCACTTTTAACCCTTTGATGTCTGATGGCAATACGTTGTAGATTCGTGGAGCATAGAACATGAAAAAGCGTTGGCCAAATTTTGTCTTCATTTTCGGCACTAAAACATTTCCTGCTTCTTGCATTTCTTGACTCAGATCGTATGTATAATAAAGATTTTTAAAAAAATAATTTTAGTATTCAACTGTTATACAGCTGTCTTATATCAAGCAATTGAAAATCTCTAAATAGGTATTCAAAACTAATTCTGAAAAGTATTCAAATGTTTGAAGTTCAACAATGAAAAGGTGAGAATAGAACATTAAAATGATGACTACAAAATACATAATCCCAAATAATAATAATTAAGTTTTCTGTCTGTCCGTAACTTCCTGCAATATCTGTAACTTCTTTTATAAAAGCTTTTTTATATATCCTTTTAAAATAAAAAACTTTTTTTGGGAAAATACCATCATTTTTGACGGTTTACAGTAAGTTACAAAATAAAACTGCATGTCCATAATTCTACAATATTCCATTTGTCAATATTTATTCCTTTTGAATCATTATATATATATATATAAATATATTTTTAATTATTTTTACGTTTCAACAGGCCAGGAGGCCCAATTACAGAAGCGAAATACATCATAAAACACCCAGGCTTGAGTAAATCACATAGATTAACATTGTGACCTCACCGGGAATCGAACCCGGAACCCTCGGAGAATTATATTTATTTATATACGGGTGACATAAGGTACGCGACCATACCCAGATACGTAGATACGCGTCTTCTGGTTAGAGTATTCTGGGGTATCTAGCAGTAAGAATTCGATCTAGGACCAGATAACGGCAAGGTTGTGAAATATCAAAACGTTGCTCCCGACGACATAAGTTGTTGTCTGCTGTCCTCACCGTGAGAAAGCATGTGTCTTTTTAAAGCGACTTTCCGATTACAAGAATAAGTGCATTGCAAACATGACAACGGTTTTTCCTTACCGTGAGTAAGCAAATGCTTTATTAAGTTGTCTTTCCGACAACACGAAAAAGAACACTGTGAACAGCAAAAGGGTTTTTCACCCGTGTGCTTAAGGATATGTCTTTTTATGCTGCCTTTTCTCTCACACGAATAAGTGCAATGAGAACAGGAATACGCTTTTATTTCCATATGACTGGTAATATGGTTTTTCAATAGAGCCTTCCGATTACATGAATAACTGCAGTGCGAACATGAAAACGGTTTAATCCCTGAATGACTGATCATATGCCTTTTAAATTGGTCTTTCCGATTGCAAGTATAAGTGCAATGCGAACATGAAAATGGTTTTTCCACACTGTGAGTAAGGATATGTGTTTTTAAATGGCCTTTCTGATAACACGTATAAGTACATTGTGAACACGAAAACGGTTTTTTCCCCGCGTGAGTTGTCAAATGTATTTTTAAGGAACCTTTCTGATAACACGAATAAACGCAGTGTGGACACGAAAACGGTTTTATCCCCGTATGACTGATCATATGGCTTTTCAATTGGTCTTTCCGATTACAAGAATATGAACAAAGAGAACAAGAAAACGGTTTAATCCCTTTATGATTGATCAAATGGCTTTTTAATTGGTCTTTCCGAGAACAAGAATAAGTACAACGTGAACATGAAAACGGTTTCTCTCCGCTATGAATTAGCGAATGGTTTTTAAAGTCACCTTTTCGATTGCTCGAATAAGTGCAATGCGAACATGAGAACAGCTTTTCCTGGGTGTGAGTAAGCATATGGCTTTTTAAGCTGTATTTCCGACTACACGAATAAGTGCATTGCGAACACGAAAACGGTTTTACCCCGCCGTGAGTAAGCACATGGTTTTTTAAGTGGTCTTTCCGATTACACGAATAAGGGCAATGCAAACATGAGAACAGTTTTTCCTTAGTATGAGTAAGCATATGGATTTTTAAACCTTGCTTCCGATTACACAAATAAGTGCAATGCGAACATGAAAACGGTTTCTCCTCGCTGTGAGTAAGCATATGGCTTTTTAAGTCACCTTTTCGATAGCACAAATAAGTGCAACGCGAACATGAAAATGATTTTTTCTCTGCGTGTATAAACATATGCCTTCTTAAGTTTTCTTTCTTGTGACACGAATAAGTGCACAAAGAACATGAAAACGCTTTGTCACTTATGGAGGACTTAGGAGAAATTGAATAAGTGCACTGTGGAAATGTAAACGGTTTTTCCTCAGTTAGCATTGGGCCATTTGTTTTTTTTGGATTCATTTCTGCCTCTCTTCCAGGGGTTATTTGAGGCACTGCTGGATTCAAGACGGAACCTTGTTTCAAGAGACCTGCAATGAAAATGCTCTTATTATAAAATGTGGACAAAACCTAAGTTACAATTCAGCGTCATCATAAGAACGCGTATAATAAAATAAAATTATATTCTCTTTAAAAATACATTTATTTCAATTTAATACAATCTATTCTCGATTTGAATTGATATATCGCGTTTAAGATGGCTACGTTCCGGAAATCCGAAATGACCATTCTCGAATACGACACGTGATCCCGCAATTATCACTGCATTTCCGAAATGATGTCGGCTATCGATAATTTTAATTTAGCATTTAATGAGAATGTTACTGTTAAATATTTTACTAATTCAGTGACTTGAGCAGAAATGTCAGAAAAAAGAAACCTAAGAAACAAGTGAATAAAGAGAGCGAAGTACATTGATAAAAAATTCAATGCTATAGAACGAAAGTTCTTAGATAAGATGATTCCAGGAGAAATTAACATAAAGCGGCATAAAGAGAGGCAGTATCCAAAAAAGAAAGCAGAAAAGAACGCAAAGACTATAGCTGACATGTCAGAATTAGAAAAGTGAAAGCGAAGAAAAAATGGAGAGTAGCCTCAATGAAACAGAAGAGAAGAAGACAAAACAGCTGCAATGTATAATCTCGCCGTTTAGCGTGTTTCACTAGGTATATGTAATAGATCTGAGGAACGTATGTCGCGACGCCAGAAAGAGACTGCATGACAGAGAGAGAGAAGGTATAAAAGGCGCGTGAATGTCGAGTCGCTCTCTCTTTTACTACCATTGTGATTCAGACCGCATCTTACTGTACACCGTTTGTCTAAACCGTTATTGTCACCCAATAAACACTTACGAGAAGCAAGTCTTTACTTGGAGTTTCCTCATCCCGAAAGAAGAGTATTACAGTATATAATATCCTAGGAAAGCCCAAGAATCACCGTGAAGGTGTAGTCGAGGAGGCACTTAAGATCTATAAGTACCAGATGAACATAACCTCATGGTGTCCAGCGCTCAAAAAACTAAAAAACTTTTATTATTTAATTACGATACACACAAACAAACTACCACATACACCCATCACAACCAGGACTACACGACTGGGCAAGGAGTACAGTGAGTTTGTAGATGTATTCCACGACAGCTCGACTACTTTAAAAAGAAACGTACAATCGATTCTGAGACAGTGATAGTTTATATATTAAAATTTATGTTAAATAATTTTTTTATTCATAGGTTAGTTGTCTCTTTCTTTTTTATATAACATTGTATTTTATTGTGTTCATTTTCTGTGTATGATTTTTATTATCAATTGTTTTTTTTTTTTATGATTTAACGGTTTGTTTTAAAATGTGTTTGTTTTAATTTGAGATTGTTATTTTGATTGCTTTGTTTTTTTTTTGCTAATCTTTTCTTTTTTTAGCAATTATTTAAAACTATTTATTTAAATTTAAACTAATGTGAACAAAAATAATGTATTTTGTTTTTTTATTACCACGCTTATATAAGCTTCACCAGTTTGTCTGGATGGAATCTTATAATCGATATTTCACTCGCTTGTCAATTTTAAGCTTCGCTTCAACGAATATATATTATTGACATCCGCTAAAAGATGACATTTGATCATTATCTATGATCAAATGTCATCTTTTAGCGGCCCATTTCAAACAGCCACCTGTTAAGTACTTATACATGACTATTTTGAGAAATCCAAAACATTATAATTTTTAAAAACGCATTCTGCACCAGGAAATCCATGGTTTACCACATAGCCCTGCCGGCACGATTACCGCTGCACAACTGATCAAAATCGATAAAAAGCGCAATAGAATATCAGATAGTGATCTCCTCACCTTCGGGTTGATTGCAATCCCTGAAGCACTCCTGCTTGATGTCGGGGAGGGATATGTCCACCTCGCTGTGGAGGGATCCACCGCCTGCTCCCTCATCGCCGCTCTCGGCTGCAGACCCTGGCTCGGGCTTGACGGCAGGAGCACCTGGGTGGGATTCAAAATGTAATCAAAACATCAACACAACATTGATTGCTGAAGAAGTTATAATCCAAGAATATGGTCTAGTTGTTCATACAATGAAAATAAGTATTTCACTATATAATATAATGTCCTGTTAATTTAATCCAACTAAAATAATCGTAATCTAAATTAAACAAACCAAACCTAATAACCTAACCTAACCAAACCTAATAACCTAACCTAATCTCATATATTGCCTATGAAGTGTCAAAAAATGCAGTGCATTTTTCGAAACTTTAAAGTGTAATATCTTATATTTAAACGTAAATTATCTTTCCTTTTTTTTTATTAGCACGTTCAATAATATAGTGAAATACTCATTTTCGTTGTATATACAATGGGACCATGATCTTGGATTTATCCAAATTGAATTATAAAATATTTTCAATTTTTTTCAATTTATTCAATTTTTATTTATTACATAATATGTACATTACAAACATTATGTTCAATGCATACATATTATTAACTTACATCTAAAAATATACATATACACATACATACACATCCATATACACATATACATAAACACATATGTATACATACATACACATATACATATACATACATACATACACACACATATACATATTGTGTATTAAAATACTAATTTATTATTAAACAATTATTAAACAATTAGAAGTGACCTGTATAATCTGGTCAAAGGTGTAGGAGAATCCTGCTTCGGAAAACCCCCTCAGACACATGGAATATATCAATATCCAAAGCGATCTTGTTCAGCATAGCTGTAGCTTTTCCAACAGGCATAACCATCGGCAGGTTGGTCCTGTATATTGGAATGTGAAACAATCTATGCTGACGATGTCTAAGGTAATTATCAGGAACATACAAACCAATGCTCTGCATAATTTCAGTATTGTCGATCATACCGCGCAACAATCGATAAAAGTGTGTAATCAAATACACATTCCTTCTAGTCTCTGTTACGTAGATAGCAGCACTGGCATTGCTGCAAATATACAGCAATGTCAGTGCTGCTATCAGCGATACTATCCACATCTACTGATAACAAAATCGACTAAGATCCAACAAAGTCTTAGATACAGGAAGAATGCGATCGATCCACTACACTCAATCTGCGGGAAGAAAGCAAACTGCTTACCAGCGCTCCTGGGGGACTCCGAGCACTCCTGCTTGATGTCGGGTGGTATTTCTATCTCAATGTAAGGCGCTCCTCCACCCCCGCTCCCGGCTGCAGACCCTGGCTCGGGCTTGACGGCGGGAGCAACCGGGTCCATGGCTCCACTGTCCACCACGCGCGATTTCGCGGTTCCACAGGGAGTATGGTGCGTAGGTTACAATTAACGTCAGTTGTCTGAAGGCCATAGACACGAAAAAACCATAGAGGAATAATATTATTGATTAAAATGTGATATCGGTACTTACCAATCCTGTATCAGATACAAATTAAAAACATTAAATATCGCGTAGATTCTCAAAATAGCAATATAACGGTAGGTACTTATTCGATTGCTTGTTACATCCATCTGAATATACTTTTACTGTCGTCACACTCCAAATTATTATATTCACATTATTTATACAGGGTTATTTGGAAAACATTAATAAATTCGCAAGACTATATTCCTGCTTTAATTATGAACAAAAAATGTTGAAGCAACCATAACCTTATATAAATAGTTATGGAGATATGTGAAGTCTAAGTTTGCATTTTTTTTAATACTCCTGTCTTATTTTTTGTAAAATTTTGGACTATCATTACAGTAAGTAACTTATATCGAATGTAAAAAATTCATTTCCTTTAATACAAGTGAAATAAAATAATAAAAACCCTCCAAACCTAATTGGAATTCCAGAAAGGGTTTTATTATTTTATTTAACTTGTATTGAAACGAATGAATTTTTCGTAATCGTTATAAATTACTGTAGTGATAGTGACATTTTCGACTCATAATAATTAAAGCAAGAATAAAGTCCTGCAAGGTTATTAATATTTTCCAAATAACCCTGTATATATTAGGCCCTTACATATGAAATTGGCGTTTTGCCGTACTGGCAAATTTGATCTCAAATATCTTCTCTTTGATTAGGAATTCCAAATCCAAATTTATACAGCTCATGTATTTGTGTTTTGAAAATTATAATTCATTTGTTTTTTCCTCAATTGTTTTTTTCTTTGCGTCACTCAGTTTACAAAATGAAAAACTTGAAATATCGCGTTATTTACGAGTACGAGTTCCACCGTGGCACCAGTGCTGCAGAAACGGCTCGAAGGATTAATGATGTGTATGGCGACGGTGCCGCAAAAGAAAACACAGTGCGTTTTTGGTTCCAACGTTTTCGTTCTGGAAATTTCGACCTGCAGAACAAGCCCCGTGGACGGCCGGAGACAAAAGTTGATAATGAAGAATTGAAGGCTATTGTGGAAGTGGATCCATCGCAAACCACATCCGAGTTAGCTTCAGGCTGCGGTGTTAGTGATAAAACTGTTTTAATCCACTTGAAGCAAATTGGTAAGGTGAAAAAGCTTGAAAGGTGGGTACCTCACGAATTGAGTGAAGCAAATCAACAAACGCGCGTTGACTCCTGCGTTGCATTACTCAACCGGCACAATAATGAAGGGATTTTAAATCGAATCATTACCTGTGATGAAAAGTGGATCCTGTACGATAATCGGAAGCGCTCATCGCAATAGCTGAACCCTGCCGAACCAGCCAAACCATGCCCCAAGCGAAAATTGACTCCAAAAAAGTTACTTGTGAGCGTTTGGTGGACTAGTGCTGGTGTCGTTCACTACAGCTTTCTTAAATCTGGCCAGACGATTACGGCAGATGTCTATTGTCAGCAACTGCAAACCATGATGGAAAAGCTAGCTGCTAAACAACCGAGGCTGGTTATTCGCTCTAGGCCACTGCTGCTTCATGATAACGCTAGACCACACACTGCACAACAGACGGCTATCAAATTAGAGGAGCTTCAATTGGAATAAAAATGTCCTTAGGTTTTCACGGCCGTTCAGAATCTTCTGTGTATAGTTTTCTGGGATATTCTGCCGTGTATATTTGACCTCTCTAGCCAACGTTTCGGATCCCATTGCAGGGTCCATCATCAGGGCTAATGTGATGAGTGAGTGTTGAAGTGTAGGTTAAGTATTGCCTTGCAATACCGTACCGAAGTCAGGGTGTCTCCAAGTTTAAATACTGGATTGCGGTACCGTGTCGAAAGCAAGGTGTGTGTCTTGATGTAGTGTGTTGTGTATCTACTAACGGATGTTGGACTGTGCGGATCGTCGATTTGATTTATCCTGCAGCGCTGGATACCACGATGTTTTTAACTTAAGACCGTCATCCCTATTAATGTTTACCGGGTGCTTGTATATTTCAATTGCTTCTTTGACCAGACGCGTGTGGTGACTTTTGGGCTTTCCTAAGATTTTCGGCTCAAATGAAAAATGGTGGCCCATATCTAGAAAGTGCTCAGCCAATGCCGATTTTTCCGGGTGACCAAGTTTGCATGCTCTTTTATGCTCATCAACCCTCTTTGAAATCGTGCGTGCTGTTTGTCCCACATACACTTTGTCGCAATTTTGACAGTTAAGCCTATAAACACCGTCGGTCTCAAGGGGATCCCGATCCTTCGCTGGTCTTAAGAGGTCCTTTGTGCCGAACACTGTCTTAATCTTCTGCTTCTTGAGCGCTTTGGCAATCCTGTCTGTCACATTATGGATATAAGGCAAGACAGCAATCCCTTTGATCTCAGCTTCTGTGTTTTTCTCGGAGCTGTTAGATTTGGCTCTTATGATGTGCCGTATCTGCCGTCTTTGGTATCCATTGCTTTCTAGCGCGTCGCTCAGTGAATTAGAAAATTATTTAAACAAAACAAATATGATAACTAAAATAAATTATTGATTTAATCCTTAAACCGACGTTCTAAACATTTTTAATTGTGCTAAGGTTGACCCTTTCGTACAAAATTTATTGTAACCTTGTTTTGGTAGCCTGCTAGAGATTTGCGGTTAATATTGAAGAAATTGCTCTCGATGCATTCCACTTAACTTTTGATTAGTGACCACCAGAAGTATTCCGAGAGTAGTTACGTTAGTTAGTTAGTTAGTAAAACATATAGTTACGCGCTGAGCAGGAGAATGCCGCGTTCCCTCCTCTCTGCCTTACTTTGCGGAGAATCGTCATGCACAGTCAATAGCAGAACGTCACCAAAACATTTTCTGCTATAAATATTAATTTTTAGAATTTTTTACTGCCCCTGCGATTTTCCTACCGAATATTTTTTCTTTAGGGATGGAATGATGATGCAATAAAAGAGTGTTTGGTGTTCGTATAGATGTTTATTAAATTTTAAAGTCGATGTTGTTCAAGAGGATTTTGAAGAGCTCAGATTTTTTAGAAGAGCCAACACTATTGCTTGCAGGCCAAGCCTTGTACAACTCAGTTGCATTAGAAGATATCACACCATAGGTGCTGCCATCTTCCACAACAGGAAATACGTGCCATGCACTACCCTCTGATGAATCGCAATCCACCTTAAGGGACTCAAGCATATCTACTTCTAATGCACCTATTCTTTAGTACTCTAGCACATCTTTGGCAGGTTTAACCTCAAAATGAATTTTGCCAACCCTTTCTTGAGGCACTATACAAAGAAGGAAACAAAGTAAATATACGATTTATAATATTGGAATTAGAAAGGTGAAAGATGAAAAAGAAGCTACCTAAAAAGAAAGAGCCGAGGCTCGGACTAGCATGTTTCTTTTTCAGAAACCGAAGAGGGCTTTTTATTTGACTATACGGAAGACGTCATACTTGAATCTGAGGATGGGAGATGGGAAGAGACGGATGATCGTCTTCTTTTTCTTTTATTAGATCTGTCGACCTGTGGCAGTGAAAACTAAGCTTCCTGGGATGATGAGGTCCAGCTGTCCCTCCTTCTTTAAGACGGTCTTCCCGGTGGGCGTCGTCCAGAGGGGATTTCATTAGCTGCTGCATGCACGAGTCTGTCACTGTCCATCAGATACATGCTCTCTCTAGATTCTCCTTCTGGACCTACTCCATTGCGCTATGTCCTCTATTTTACAAGTTAACTTTATGTCTACATTTCGTACACGATCTTAGTACGTAGGTACATATATATTTTTTCCTGTGATGGAACTCAACACTTCAATTTCAGATGTTCTGAGCAGTCCCTTAGTGTGGACAGTATCAGCCTGCGTCTCTGCAGCACATGTCATAATAGGTCGAACGTATGTCTTGTATATACCTTGCTTTTGATACTTTGTTCTTCCAGAAAAAAATCTTGAGACACCCTGATACGGCTTATTAACTTGCTCAGGGACTTCAGTATACAGCTCACAACGGCTACAGATTTCTAAACCCAAATATCTAAAGCTCATGACTTGTTGCAATACTCAGCTTACACCTTGTCGGTTGTTTTAATATTGATAAAGGAACTTTTAGTTTTACTGATTGATATTGGCATATTTAGCCTTTGCGATGCAATGTGGAATTTGTACAGCATTCTCTGCAAGTTATCTTTAGATTATGCTATTATTACTGCGTCATCTGCGTAAGTATAACATTAATTATTTCGTTTTTTAAATACTTTTATTTTTATATACATTTAACTTAACTAACGAGGTAAATACATGTTATTTTGTTAACTTGTAGAAAAACTTAATTGTATAAATTATTGTAAGCTTTTTCCTGTACTCTAGACTCTAGACACCACGTCTAGATAAATCGGTATAACTCCACGAAGAAGTGTAAAAATGTATCATCAATGTTTCGATTGAGACTATTAGTTTCACTGTACAAAGAAGACAGTTTTTCTTCAGTATATCACAGGCATATGACTTTTTATGATTTCCGAATACAAGATTAATTTGCGAACATGAAAGTAATTGCTTTTCAAAATGGTAGACACAAGTATTTTTTAGATTAATTAATGAATACAAGAATGATTACACTATGAACACGAAAACAGTTTCTCCTCAGTATGGGTAAGCGCATGTCTTTTTAATGAATATTTTTGATTACACGAATAATTGCACAACGAACATAAATACGGTTTCTCTCCAGTGTGGGTAAGCGCATGAATTTTTAATGATGATTTTTGATTACACGAATAATTGCACAGAGAGCATGAGTACGGTTTCTCTCCTGTATGCGAAAGGGAATGTCTTTTCAAGTCTGATTTTTGAATGCACGAATATTTGCACTGTGAACAAGAAAAATGCTTTTCTCCCGTGTGTGTAGTGACGTGTATTCTAAAGTGTGATTTTCGATTGCAAGAATAACTGCACTGTGAACAAGAAAATAGTTTTTCTCCATTATGTGTAAGCACATGTGTTTTTAAGTTTGATTTTTGATTGCATGAATAATTGCACAGCGAACATGAAAAGAGTTTTTCACCAGTATGCGTAAGAACGTGTCTTTTAAAATTTGATCCTCGAATGCTAGAATATTTGCACTGTGAACAAGTAAACAGTTTTTCACCAGTATGCGTAAGAGCATGTCTTTTTATAGTTGATTCTCGAATGCTCGAATATTTGCACTGTGAACATGAAAACGGTTTCTTGTTGGTAGATGGCCTGCGCGTACTTGAAGATTCAGTGGTGGAAACGGTCTCCGCTTCTGAATGCTTTCCAAGGATATGCGGAGTTCTAGTTTCCGAAATGGCATCTTGAATTCCCGAGATATCTGAAATGGTGATAAATTATTTGTTTGCAAATGTTTATTTAAGAAGGAGAATTTATTTTTTTAATAAAATACTACATGAAAAAGTCGTTTTTTCAAATAAGCGCCATTGTACAAAAGTGAGGACATGAAATACAAAATAATGAAAAAGCCATAAATAAATCGACTGAACAATGCTTGTTACTTCAATTTAAAAAAAATTAAACCATAAAAACCAAGTTTTTATTATACTCCCTTTCTCATTTACTAGTTGAAACAGGTTGGGCGCTTACCCCACGCGTTGGGTTCAAGTCGGGCGTCGCTACTAAAGGGAGTAATAAAAAATTTCGAAAAATCCAAAATTATACTATAATTATTAAATTTTTTTTAAACAAAAAATTATCAGATCATTTTTATCTTCGCCACAAGTCTGCCTGCAAAGTTTCAGCTCGATTGGATCACGGGAAAAGGGTTTAAAATCAATCCAAAGTTTTTTCGGGAGTCAAGCAAGCAGATGCTACGAGTTAAAAGAAAGGGAGTAACAAGGCGCGAGCCCGCATGCATCACAAGTAAACACTGAAGTTAAGCGCGCGACATACTTCGTCAGTTTAGTGTTACATATCATGTGGACGACTGAAAAATAATTTTAATAAGATGATCAAAAAATAAATTAAATGCGTTATAACAAAAAAAAGACCGGTTGAGACTTTATCACTCGCGTAATACAACGAACGTTCGCCGTATAGCTACTATCTGATATTAGTAACTGTCAAATGTGTCGTCTTTCTAATGACGTCAAGAAATGCTCTACAGATAAGGATCGAGAGATAGTCAATGTGATACTCATTATATAACAATGCAAACATACAAATTCATCATAATATTACGTATGCATTCAGGTTAAAACTGAAACATTATACGAATGATGTTCTATGACTATAAGTTAAGCCACGCTCATATCAGAATTTACATGTGGTTGAAAATTGTAATTATAATTAATAACAGGCAAGTTTAACATACACAATACAAATAAATAATAAATTCACAGAAAAAAGAAAGCTTGGTTAATGGAATAAATAAATGGAAGCAAAATATATAAAATAACAAAAAAGAGATTTATAATACAGTATCTACATAGAGAAATACAGTAATTACACAAATTTTGTAAAAATCAAACATGGAGGAAAAAGTATAAAAAAACCCTCCGAACAACTGAAAACCAGGTTAAAAATGCGAATTAATATTACGAATTAATTACATTGTAGCCTGAACATTTGTAATGATGATATGATATTAATATTTTGAAAAATAAATAATAACGTCTAGGGAGCTAAAACTTCCGATGAAAAAAAATAATGTTACTTTTCGTTAATGAATCGGAATCAGAGATCGGAATAATTTTGAGGATTAACACAATGCGGACTTTTTGAATTTTCGCAATTGTTAGGTAGCACCGGGTTAGATATATATGTTCCCACGTTGGGTAAATTATATTTTCAACATTTAAAATATAATTAACGGAAAAATCGGCAAAGCCATTTTATGTCTACTACAAAAATCTATACAACGTTCTCAAACGATTAACCAGGGCAGGATTCTACTTGGACTGAAAATCTGATGGAAACCACTGCTCACCATCGCGCTGATCGGCCCTGCTGGAGGACTCCTGCTTGATGTCAGGATACGATATGTCTATAGTGTAGGGCGTTCCATCATCGCCGCTCTCGGCTGGAGATCCTTCACCTCCCTGCGCACTTCTCCAGCGCACATTGCTGGAACCTGCTTCTGGAATCACAAATTATAATCCGCTACTACAGAGCTGGAAAGATCCCCTATCTCCTGGGCTCGGCTCCATGTCACTCCAGCTAGTTATGTAATTAGCTCAAAACATCAAGCAACAGTAATACATTCGTAATTCGCCATTTTAAAAAGTCCCAATATGTTAATTTCATAGTTGATCAACCTCGAAAATTCTTAATTCCAAATAATGTTTAGCCCCTTGTGCCATAATAAATCAATACATTTAAGTTCATATGATTCGAAATTATTTGGGAATTTGACAAAATTTAAAAAATATTTCAACTTTTCGAAATCAATATATTAAAAATATTTTAGTAACAGAGATGTCGCGATCCTTTTATTAGTGTAATAAATATTGCGTTTTCGAAATGACAGACGTTTTTCACAAAATAAATTTTACGATTTTCGACGTATTTCGCAATCGCATCCCGTTTGTTTTTGCATTAATGTGATTTTCCACTATATGTGAAATTTAGGTCAATAATAACAGCATCATAATGAAATATTTTTTCTTTAAAGCTTGTACAATCATGTCAGATTTCCTGGTAGTTTAGCAGATAACAAGAAAACAAAGATTTTATTTAAAACTACCTGTTTATACCCGGCGTTGCACGGGTTAAGAATTAAGTTTAAAATAAATTTATGAGGGTAAACGAAGGTTCGATTCGAACGGTATAGATTTGTATCGAAAATATATCAGGGGGGGGGAAAGGGTAAAAGAATAGGGAGGATATGTCACCAATGTTAAACGCTGAGTCCTAAAGAATAATTTTGCAAATGTTGAGTACGATTGGTTGAACGGTACAGATTTGCATCTAAAATATATCAGAGGGCGGGTAAAAGTAAAAAGGGGAGGGAAGAAATGTCACTTGTTACCCGCCGGGTCCTAACGAATAAGTTTCCAAATTTTGTGTCCGATCGGTCAAACGGTACAGATTTGCATCGAAAATGTATCAGGGGAGGGGAAGGGTTAAAAGAATAGGGGGAAATGTCGCACATAATACCCGCCGAGACCTTAAGAATAAGTTTCCAAATTTTGAGTCCATTCGGTCAGGTTAAACGGTATAGATTTGCATTGAAAATATATCTTTGTATTGACCTTAAGAATAAGTTTCCAAATTTTGAGTCCATTCGGTCAGGTTAAACGGTATAGATTGCATTGAAAATATATATATTGCTTTATGCAGCCCATTCTAATTATTCATGGAGCATATTCACTCGATGAGATCAGTTTTACAAATTAAATGATAAAAAGTTTAATTGAAAATCAACTCACTATTTTGTAGGTCAACACTATTAGAAGAGTTTGAATGCTCCGTTTTGATCCCAACGTACGATGCATCTGTATGCAGATCACCGCCACCTCCCCCAGTGGAAGTTCCTGGTTCAGCTTTGATGGTGACTGCTCCTGAATCAGCGATTTCCTTCTTGACATGGAGGTGTGAGACTTCCACCGCACTGCGCAAGACTTGGCCGCCGTCTGCTTCACCGTCGCTCTCGGCGGGAGACCTGGGCTCAGACTTGACCGCAACATTCATGGTGTACTATCGGAGAAGTTAAGTATAATATACTAAATAATCTTTCAATGTCAATTTCAGATATTCTAATGTCAAACGCCAGAAAACCATAGACAAAATGACGCGGACATGCTGATCTCTGTTTAATGAATATTGTTTATGCGATAATAGTACTTAAATATTTGACTATATGGCATTTTTAGATTATGATAGGGCGGTTAAATTAATCGGTCTTTGTCTATCAATAAGATGCCTTGCCAAGGAAGGTGGAGCGGGAATTTCAAATACTCTCACACTATTATATGCATTTATTACAAAAAAAACACTCAAACCTTACTCTAGAACACTATTACTAACTTTATAGCTAACCTTAACCTAAGCACGACCAGTTCCGACTCCCACATAAGTTCGTCGTGTCCTTTCACATTTTAGTTCACAAAAAAATCACAAAAAGCACATGTCCGCTATCGGAGGCCCTCGTGGCTACGAGGGGCACGCATCCCAAGCTGCGCGGCTCGCGGGGACCGCATGTGGTTTGGCTTGGCGCGACCGGCCGCGGGATCTGGCCGAGTCTCGGAAACTCGCGGGAAGCACGTGGTCAGGCCGCGGAATCACGTCCAGAGCGCTGCAGGCCGCCTTCTCCTTAAGCGACGTTGACGGCGCCGCCCCGCGATCTTGAACACCCGTGGCGGCGGCTCAGGGCCCGCCGTGGCGAAGCGGCCATCGCCTGGAACCGTCCAGAGCGCTGCGGGCCGCCTTCTCCACAAGCGACGTTGACGGCGCCACTCCGCGTTCTTGGAAACATGTGGCGGCGGCTTGAGCGCCCGCCGTCGACGGGGCTGCCGCGGGCAGGAGCCCGGGAAGCGTAGCTGCTTCCCTCACCGCGGTCGAAACTGGACAAGGGGGCGTTCTTGGCCCCCCGGCTTCAACTCTCTGTGTATGCAGGGGAGGGGGGTAGCCTCCCCCACCCGCAATGGCACCCCAACCCCTGGCGGTGCGGGGTGGCAACCCGTGGTGCCGCGCGAAATTTAAAATTACCTAAACCTATTTTGAAATAAAACTTATATTCTAATTTAAAAAGGACGCGATGCGGAACGTCACATGTAGATCGCGGACGCATCAATTAATTTCATAAAATTAATATTTTAAAACTAAAACGGACAAATTTATTCTTCTCTTCTATACAGTTGCCGGCAAACTTCTTGAAATTCTTTGGCGTAGTGGGGGAATGCGCAGAAGACAAAATTTGGGTCTCTTTGGAGGAATGGTACATGCGCAAACTTCCCCCCACTACGCCGTAAAATTTCAAGGTGTTTACCGGCTACTGTACCATGCTTATTTCGACATTACGATTCCTTATTAAAATGAGCTATCTTATTTTGTTTTAGGTTTAAATTGATGTATCAAAATTTATACCGACACTCATTTTCTCTTTAAAACTTTTTTACTAACTTGTCAAATGTTCCGGTTGCTTAGGAGATAAGCTGATATAAATGTATTTAGTAGGACTTGTAATACTCATTAAAGTTTCTCCTCAGAGCTGTCCGGAATCCCCTTAGATGTATGAAGCGCTATTGGCCGTTTCCGACGGAATCCGTGACGAGTACCTCTCGGCAGTTGATTGAAGACTGGAAATCTGGATCGAGAATCGAACAGGTCATTTTCAAGGTGCGTCAGAATATTTCCTGCGATGTCGGGTCCGATCTGTTCTCGTTTCTTCGACGTTTATAAAAATATGAATTACGCTAAAACTATTTTATTTAGATACGCCGTCATTCTTTTTGTTGGTCCATTATGAAATATTTCCACAAGATCCAGACGCAAATCACCGTGATCAAGGAAATGGGGTTTGTGGAAGGATAAAACGGGAAATGGTGGAGAAGTATTATATGGAACGAAATAATTGTGGACTGTGATTTGAGGGAAGGGAACAAAAAAAAGATGTTAGACTTATCACTATTGATAGTGTTCTTTCTTGCAATTATCGACGAATTCGATGGTCATAACATTTTCTTCAATCCGAGCACTTAACTCATACTGTTGCTCTCCTCCTAAAATTCCGTGGAGAGGGGATTTGAGGGACGCCCACCCAATTATTTATTTTACTTTACGATTTATTATTTATTTTACGATTCTTTATATACAACTTTTTTCATTCTGACAATAACAGTCAATAAACTGCTCGAAATGTAAAGAAAATCAATTTTAATTTTTTATATCATTCTGGTGTTAAAATTATCTATTCTGTCATTTCCATTTTGAAATTTGCCAATTCCATTTGTTTTAGGATTTGGTTTATTACATTTAATAAAAAACGGATTTATGACTATAAATATATTTTTTATTTAACATCTGCATCTGTATAAGTATTCAAATTATTATCATCATCATGGTAAATATGTATTTTTAAAAGTAAAATATATTATTTTGATACACAATAGTGATTTGTCACAATAGTTTAACGAAAAGCCGCTACGGGATGACGCAGAGATCAAGTGCTTATTAAATACTCGGATTCCACCCGCTAACAACGTTTGTATCTAGGAAATTCCTATTACTTGACCATGACTGTATTTTAGCATAAATGCATAAAAATGTTTGGCAGTAACGAAAATAGTGCCAAATTGAATTGACGGACGTTCCCTAAGTAAACTCTAGGTAATATACGCAAATATGCATTTTGAATTATTTAACCAATACATAAAAAATACTATAACATATTGGTTTATAAATCAATATTTAATTTAATAATATAATTAGTATATTTGCAAATATCATGAATTACATTCGTTAGGTAAGTACCGACAGCAAATGTTTGACATATAGGAACAAAAAATCAATAATATGATTTCTCTACGGACCAGCCGTGTCTATGGTTGACAGCCATTTGACGTTAAACTGTCGTACCGCGCTCGCTTGACAGTGGAGCCATGGACCCAGATGCTCCTGCCGTCAAGCCCGAGCCAGGGTCCGCAGCCGACAGCGGCGATGAAGGAGCTCCTTACATTGATATAGACATACCGCCCCCCCACATCAAGCAGGAGTCCTCCAGGAAGGCCGACAATCCCGCCGGTGAGCAGTTTGCTTCCTGTCCGCCCAGCACATTATTTCCATAATAGTTTGTAGTGGACAAACTTTTCTTCACAAATGAACCTGGATCTAAGTTCTTTTTGGATCTTCGGTGGTTTTATAATCCGTAGATACAGCCTGTCGCTATTACTAGTGATAGTTTTCCATTCAATGCATATTTGTAGATGATGATTGCTGTTTATTATTTACAAATTAAACCTTTTATTAATGTCTTTTTGGGTTGTCTCACAAACTGTGCCGTTATTACGGTGCGTTCAGTGGTGTGTTCACCGCTTCTGTCGAGCCGGTAGGTTCTTAACCGTTATGTTACTACCCGGAATTTTTCACAGTAGTTACTACCCAGGGTACCTGGGTACTCTACTTGGATAGACGTTCTCCCGTGCATTCTTTTGTTTTGTATATCGCAAAATGACATTGAGATAATGATCAAATAACTTCCTAGAACTAGTCACTGATCTCATAACGATATCTGTATCCCTTTATACCTGATTTTTATCAGTTTGCTTGAAATTGACTAGTACATTTTGACGGAATTTTTCATTTATATCTTCAATTATAGGTAGCTGATTAAAGTGCGGACATGTCTCATATGCAATTTATTTATTATATATTAATAACAGATATAATATAATATATGTTTTATATTATATTACAGTTAACATTTATTATATGTTTACAAAATTTAAGTCTTCATCAACTTTTTTCAAATTCACTAAAACTGAAGAAATTATAACAACGCTAATATGTGAGATAATCTTGTTGTGTTCTCATTAATATTTTTACGTTAATTAAAATCAAAGATTTAAATTAATAATATGCTATTTTTTTATAGAGCGCTTCTGAAAAATTATTTTTTACTCCAATTACTGTGTAACGATATGGTCTTAGATACAGAGGATTTTTCGAATAGCGAGAACAAAAATTGGATTTCAGAATGCACTGATCATAATGAATATTCGAATAAAGAAGGTGACGATGAAAAATCAGCAGAAGATATGGACTATATTGCATCACGCAAGAAATAAGATAGGATTATATTGAACCACCGACATCTGCTCAAATCATTTCCGGGCTAACAATGAAATGATATGGCATAAAAATCCACATATTCATTATAAAACTGCGTCGCATAATATCCTTAGGCAAAGAAGTGATCTACACAGATCAAGAAAAGTAATATTTGTAGTATTATTCATGCAAGTGTGTTTTTACACCAGAAATTGTTGATACTATTGTCCTTCACACCAAAAAAGAGGCCAGGAGAATATAGCATGAATATAACGAACATGATCGTACTAACAAACCACATTGGAAAGATTTGACTTCATCCGAGTTAAATGCATTCGTTTGTATTCTGATAGTATATGGTGCCGATTACCTAAATACAGATTATATGTTTGATTTGTTCAAAAGTAATTTATACCCAGTATCGAGCGTCAAATTTCTTCGCTTCGATGATGTTAATATGAGAGAACATCGATTTAATAATGGTAGAGCTGCTTCGATACGTGAAATACGTATGGTTGATACTGAATTCAAAATTTTTTAGATATATGTATTGATCTACAACCCAACAATTACAATCAATGAGCAATAATTTGCTAGAGCGGATGCACACGATTTATGCAATACACTCCGTCTAAGCCCGCCAAATAAGGGTTAAAAGTGTGGTGGATATGTGATGTAGAAAATTATTATCCTGTTGCTGGCTAAATATACACCGGAAAATTAACATATGGATGAAAAACTCACCAAGGTGAAAGAATTGGATGCTTACAGGTCGTGGACGTAATATTACATTGGACATTTCTTCATGACTTCCTAAAGTGTCCAATGAAGTCGCCAATGTAAGAAAAAATGTCAAATGTAATTTTCCAAAGCACAATATATTATTTTATCTTGGATAGTGGCAATCATTGGCACATTGATACGAAATAAAAAATATATTCCGGCGAAAATGAAGGAGACTTAATCTCGATCCAGTCATTTATTGTTGTTTGGATCTAATGATAATATTAAAATATGTTCTTATGGGCCAAAGAAACTTCAGAAAGTTTTTACTTTACTTTTATCATCTGTACATCACGGTGATGTGACGTCGGCACTCAAAAACAAACCGAACAAGATTCACGTTTACAATAAAACGAAATCTGATGGTGAAAATTATGTCTATCACTGAATGAGAACATCAATAACATATGGGCACCCGGGTACCCTGGGTAGTAATCAGAGGACTATACAAGTTTGAGGACATATAAAATACCTTTTTAAAAATAAAATTACATCAAACAATACATAAATCCCTTTTAAATACCTAAAATAATGGAGATTCGGGCGGACAAAAGCATCAAGGGTTTATGAATAAAATTATTTTAACTTGAAGTCGGAAATGGATACCCGGGTACCCGGGTAGTAACATAAGGGTTAAATACGGATTTTTTTATATAAATTATCATTGTAGGTTTGTTAAAGTCGTGGGAATCCGGGTCCGCATTCAGAAGCCACGTGCCTTTATCAAACGGTTGATCCCCATTTTTGAATTGTTTTCCTGGCGTGGAGTTCCTTTGCTCTTGCCACTGACTTCACGGGATTCCACACCATTCACACAGCAGAATAAGGGCCGGTTGTTTCAAGGTGGATTAAAGTAAAAGTTTGTTTTACGCATAGATTTGTGGTCTCCACCAATTAAACGATTCATTTCCGTAAAAATCTATGCTTTAAACACTCTTTTTTTAATCCAACCTGAAACAACTGGGCCGAAATTTCTGAATGCCGAAAAATCTGAATTTCTATCATTACACTAGTATACGCCAGAAATATTATTTTCAATTTATTAAACTCCTTTTTTTACCAATATTTTCATTCAGAATATTTTTGAGTATGTCCAAATTTTTCAGAACAGAACTGGATTGTTTGTCACAGAGACATCAATAATCAATTAATGTATATTATAGATGTCTCACAGAGACGAAACTGTATTTTTTCAAGGGAGAGTAGGTATAGAAGTGTTTTTGGATGAATTCCATTAGACAAGATAAAGTATGTAGCTAAAAAACTTCAAAATCAATATAGATGTCTCGTTTAGCGATATCTGCGGTTATTCAAGGGGAAGGAAAAAGATTTGGTGCTAGCCGCTTGGAGGTCGTTAGAACTCACATGTGAAAGGTGGCGCAAAAAATTAAATATATATACAACTTTAAAATTAATAAACATGATCTTCTATCATGGGTGGAAATGGCGAACGTTGCATATGTGTAAAGTGATCACCTAAGCCAACCGGTCGTAAGTCCTATGGCCAACCAAAAAAAAGACTTCTATACTTACTCTCCCTTGAGAAAATACAGTTTCGTCTCTGTGAGACATCTATAATATACATCAATTGATTACTGATGTCCCTGTGACAAACAATCCAGTTCTGTTCTGAAGAATTTGGACATACTCAAAAATATATACTATAATTTATATTTTTTAAACGAAAATTTGATAGATCTTCTTGATCGTCGCCACGAGTCTGCTTGCAAAGTTTCAGCTCGATTGGATCACGGGAAAAGGGTTAAAAATTGATCCAAAGTTTTTTCGTTAGACAAGCAAGCAATCAGACGCCACGAGTTTAAAGAAAGGGAGTAAAAATTGGCGGTTGGTACCTGGTGCGAGCCGGTTGATAGAATTTTAGCTGCACATCACTGGGCGTGTTTCATATAATACCTCTTGTGGAACTCGACTTGATTACTTTATTGATTGGTTAAATGTTTAGTATTGTTTTAAAGTGTGGACATGTAAGACTTCTTAACACACTTTAAAAGTATACTTGACAAAAACTGACAAGCTGCACTAATATTTGGAGACTTGAACATTGTCATTTCCATATCCACAAATGCTTTTTCTAAATTTTACCAACACTCGAGAGTCTCGGGTAAAACTCTGATATACTATCATTGTAGAAGCCCGAGTGACTTCGCAGCTCAAATGAACAAAGATGTCGCTTACCTTACTGAATAGCTGCAAATGTACAGGACGTACCAGAGCTAGCAGCAAAAAATTGGCCTATACATTCCTGTCTTCGTTATGAGTCTAAAATGTTCAAGCAACCATGACCAATAGTTATGGAGATAATCGACTTCAAAGTTTGCATTGTTTTTCGATATTTCTGACTTATTTTTTGTAAAAAGTTGAACTATCTTACAATTACTTGTATTGATTATGAAAAATTCGAGTAAACAGATAAAAAATTTGCAATAATTAAAAAAAAATCTACAAGCTTTTTATCATTTATGTTGATTGAAAAAACAGAAATTCTGGTTACAAATAACCAGCGTGAAACAAATTTCACTAAAGTCGATCAAACCAACTGACGATTGCGGTTGTAAAAGATTTTAAAGAGAGATCCGATGGAATTCTCGCTCGCACTTATGCGCCTGTGGCGTACACCGTTTCATAAACCACCAATCTAGGCCACACACACAGACGTGGCAAGAATGTCGCGTAAGCAAATCGAGGCATAGCAGGATTTACAAGTCTATACAGGTCACCGCACCATCAGCAAAACCTACTCCCATACAGCTAGACTTCAATAAAGTTCTTTGTTCGCAAAACGTATAAAAAGCAACCAACGCCCTATACGGGCATGTCAGTCTCGTAGCAACCCCCTGCGTAGGCCGGAGGCCCTAGTCCATCGAGTATCCATCATTGTCTTTGTAATCGTACTTATGTTTGACTTGCAATTGTTTTATCGAGCGAATAAAATCATCAAGCATTTCACGACTCTGGAAATTTCCCGTCAAGGACGGGTGCTGACCCTAAAAAGCAACTTTCTCCTCATTCACCAATCACCACAAACTGGTGACTACCAACGATCAACTTCATCCAACCCCCAAACGCCTTACGAAGCAGTGCTTGTGATTGGTACAATATTTTTATGTTAATATCGACTTAATCCTTTTTCAATTTATTTTTCACAAACTTATTCTCTGTAATAATAGTTCCTTACCATAGTGCATAACGTTGTTCGTTGTTGTTAACGATTTTTCTTACTCATTGGGAAGAGTATGTTATAACAAATTCTTCTTATAAGGTTTTTATTATAATAATATATTTTAATCACTTAAATATAATTGTAATTAATCAATCCAAAACTATTTCGACAATTTCATCCACAACCAATAATTATGTTGATATTTTGAGTACATTTTGAATCATACCCAGATGTTCCTGCCGTCAAGCCCGAGCCAGGGTCAGCAGCTGAAAGCGACGATGAGGGAGAAGATAATGGATTCCCCTACAGCGAGACAAATATATCTCTCCCCGACATCAAGCAGGAGTGCTCGGAGCACTCCAGGAAGGCCGACCAGCGTGACGGTGAGGAGATTACTTCCCGATATTTTACTGCTTTGTTCTTTATTTTCCGAACAACGTAAGGCAACAGTAGTCGTGCCGCAGGACATTTTAGTAAACTGGGGAATACCTTTTGTATACATTTTCAAAATTAAGAATACATATGCTGGAATTATTATTATTATTATTATTATTATTATTATTTAATTTATTTTTTTAATAGAGATGTGAACACGGAATTCGTGTCACATCAATATTATTACTATTTTAAAACTAAGCTAAACGCTTGTGCTATGAAAATAGGACTCACTTGCTAGTCTGGAGTGAGGTTCGAACCCGCGACCTTTGGATCACGAGGCGAGTGTCCTAACCACAAGACCAACAAGCTACTCTATTTAATTGGGTTATGTTAATTGTATTTATTTAAAATTGTATTATGATAAAATTTCAACATTTTTTCAGATTGATGAATATTTGATATTCGCTGGTGTAGTTTCACCACCGATTTAATGAAAATTATAAATCACCCTCAATACGATTTCATGACCAAAAACTTGAGATATAAACATAATAAAAACGATCAAAAGATGTTATTATAATTTTAAATAAATTGTTTTAAGTAAAATATAATATTGATGATTTAATTTGTTTGATCCTCGAAATGTTCGCGACAGACCTGGCACTTGCGCAGGGGATTGAGGAATGGATTGATTAATATTTTAAAATCTTATTTTTGATTTGGTTATGAATTGAAAAATTTAAATTACTCTGTAGATTACATTCAACTCAATAGATTTAAAATTTTCCGGAATAAAAATGAAAACAAAATAAATCCGATATGTTTAATTTATTTTTCAGCCTAATCCATTTGTTTGATTCCAGCTTATCGATTCCCTACTCTAAGCGGCTTTCTTCCAGGTCCTTAGAATAAATTTTTACAGCCTCGATCAATTCTTCATTGGAGGCAAATTTCCCAACTGAGGCAAATCTCCCAACTATGCAGTCGACTTAATTGTCTTCTTCAGAAACATCTTGGTCTATCCACTGTTTTGATTGCTGGTATCAAATGTTGAATCCAAAAATAATCCATGGTCAAAATTAGTTCTTCAAACTCATCGATTTCAAATCAAGCCCATGCACTAGCGAAGGGACTAGTATTTGTATTTGTTTTGATTCATGTGGTTTTGACATGATTCTGTTACAATTTATTTATCTTCTTGCGATTTCTTATATCAGCGGTACTTTTATAATATAAGTAATTTATTTTAATTGCAGGTCTCTTGAGACAAGATCCCGTCTTGACAAATTCAGCAGTTCCTCCGGCAACCCTTAAAATGGAACTACAAACGAATCCAAAAAAATCAAAAAGCCCAATTCTAACTGAGGAGGAACAGTTGTTTTGCTCAGAGTGCAGTTATTCGTGTAACAAGAAAGAAACCTTAAAAAGGCATATGTTTTCTCATACAGGGAAAAGAACATTTTCATGTCCGCGTTGCACATATTCATGTAGTCAGAAAGCCTATTTAAAAAGCCATATGCTTACTCACAGCGAGAAAAAATCGTTTTCATGTTCCCAATGCAATTATTCGTCTTATCGGAAAGACCAATTAAAAAACCACATGAAAAGTCATAAGGGTGAAAAACCGTTTGTATGTTCTCAGTGTACGTATTCGTGTTTTCAGAAAGACTATTTAAAAAGACATATGCTTACTCATAGCGAGAAAAAACCGTTCTCGTGTTCGCTTTGCACCTATTCATGTAGTCGTAATCCTGACTTAAAAAAACATATGCTTACTCACACAGAGGATAAGCCATTTTCTTGTTCTATATGCAATTATTCATGTAACCAGAAAGAAAACTTGAAAAGGCATATGTTTACTCACACAGGGATAAAACCATTTTCATGTTCGCATTGCAGTTTTTCGTGTATTCAAAAAGACTACTTAAAAAGACATATACTTACTCATACCAGAGAGAAACCGTTTTCATGTTCGCTTTGCACTTATACGTGTTATCGAAAGGAGCAATTAAAAAGCCATATGATCAGGCATACTGGGGAAAAACCATATTCATGTACTCTGTGCTCTTATTCGTGTATTCAAAAGGACTACTTAAAAAGGCATATGGTTACACATAATAGAGAGAAACCGTTCTCATGTTCGCGTTGTTCTTATTCGTGTATTCAGAAAGACTACTTAAAAAGACACATGCTTATCCACAGCACGGACAAACCGCGGAAATGTTCACTGTGCACTTATTCGTGTTATCGGAAAGACCAATTAGAAAGCCATATGAGTAGTCATACGGGGGAAAAACCGTTTTCGTGTACACAGTGCACTTATTCATGTAGTCGGAAACCTGATTTAAAAAGCCACATGCTTACTCACATTCAGGACAAACTGTTTTCATGTTCGCACTGCACTTATTCATCTAATCGAAAAGTCGGCATTAAGAATCATATGCTTACTCACGGCGTGGAGAAACCGTTTTCATGTCCACAGTGTAATTATACATGTTATAGGAAAGCCACCTTAAAAATACATTCGACAACTCACACAGAGAAAAAACCGTTTTCATGTTCACAATGCACTTATTCGTGTAACCAAAAAGTCCATTTGAAAAATCATATGTTTACACACACAGGTGATAAACCGTTTTCATGTTCTCTGTGCTCTTATACGTGTAAAAAGAAAGAAAGCTTAAAAAGGCATATGTTTTCACACGCAGGGAATAAATCATTTTCATGTTCGCAGTGCACTTATTCGTGTAGCCAGAAAGCCTACTTAAAAAGTCATATGCTTACTCACAGCAATGAAAAACCGTTTTCATGTTCGCATTGCACTTATTCGTGTAATCGGAAAGACGTATTAAAAAGCCATATAATCAGTCACACGGGTATCAAACCGTTCTCGTGTTCGCAGTGCACTTTTTCCTCTAGTCGGAAATCAGGATTAAAAAGTCATATGCTTTCTCACAGTGAGGAGAATAGACAAAAAAATTTATAATTTAAATCATCGTTGTGATATTCCACAACCTTGCGATTATTCAGGACTCTCGGTGCCCTTTTGTAGTGAACCCTGCGTATGATCCAAAACGTCGGCGAATATCGTATACCCAAGACAGGATACCCCAGAACACTGACCAGAAGAAGCATATCCACCTAACTAGGGTGTAAGCATCCTCTTTAGAATATTGGTGTTAAAATTTCATTTTTCACATAGCCAATGTCACCCAAATACAAATACTAATTAATAGTTTTTAAGAGAAAAATCCAATATTAGTCCTCCACGTTTCAATATTAAAAGTGAAGTATTGAAGATAGAATATTGTAAAGATATGGACATCGAACATCGGACAGAAATCATTTCATTGGTATATTCTTACTTTATCATTTTTAAACATTCATTTTTGAACACTTATATTGTTACTTAAAGAAAACTCTCTATGTACTCTAAAAATTACGTATAAATACATACATGAGTCCACTTTTTAATGTTTTATTTTATTCCATCCTAGCAAGAGGAATTTAATTCAGTCTATAATTTCTACACGAAAACGCCTTTATGTAATATTCCGGGAGTAACGTGAAAGATACGAGGACACTTTAAAAGAATTACCACAGCGTACCTATGGCTTAGGGTATCCTAAACTTTTACATTAGGTTCATTCCAGTTCACCCACCAGAAGAGATATACGCCCTCATCGATGCCGATCACTGCACGAAGTACACGATTTCCTGTTTGTACTGCCAAATTGACGACTTCATTTCTAGCCAGTCATTGCGATATCTTCATGATACGGTTCAAGGAACAAGCGTTGTCCTCAGTTATAGATATACCAATTATTTGCCATCATCCTGCGCACATAGTCTTCTCAAAGTGTTAAAAACATGAGGTCCAAGAGATTAGCGGACGAAGATAATAATGATGCTCAAATGAACAATCTAAAAAATACTCTCATAGGCAACAGTATTTCTGATTACATAAACGAAAGGTCATTCATTCACCTTCATCCCCTTGTCCTAGAAGGGTCGGGGGCCCAATGATTCGCCAAGGTGTTTCCATGTTCCCCTGTCTTGCACTGCGTCTGCTCGAGTCAACCAGTCCAGCCCCATTCTGTTTTCAAATACATTTTTTTGTTGTCTCTCCCAGTTTACTCTGGGACGACCCTTCGGCCGTCTCGCTTCCGGGCTTGCCAGGAGGATTCTTCTTGGTATTCGTTCCTCTGGCATTTTTAGCACATGCCCAAGTCACCTCATTTTCGAGGCTCCAGTGTGTACCTTATGTCAACACTTTTCACTCTGTCCATCAATGTGCCTCCCTCTACCCACCTTAGGAAACTCGTCTCGACGGCCTGGAGCCTTGCTCTCACTCTCTCCCTCAGGATCCAAATTTGATGGCCATATATTAGGGTAGGCCTGTAGACAGATTTGAAATCAGTTGGTAATGCTGAATACAGGGGCATCCACAGACCTTGGTGAAACTCAAAAACCATATGAAATGTCCTTCCTTCCATGTATTAGAGCCACCACGGACGGAATTGGAAATCTTCCATGCCGCACGGAAAATCTCATGCTTATTGAGGAGTCAAAGAGCAAATTTCTTTGGAGTCACAGGATGTCTATAATGTTCCGTGTATAACGTGCGATAGCGCATACATCGACTGCACTCACCGTAATTCATCTGCAACAATAGATGAACAATAGGTACATGACGTAAAGAGACTAACCATTACCACAGCGCAACGTGTGCCTTCTGAAGGACACAATATAGATTTCGACAATGCTAAAATATTAATTCCATTAAAAAAGCGAGTCCTGGCGTGTATTGAGAAACATAGAGATCTAATTAATACTCGAAATTATCCTTGACGGCTCCCTATGGCCAGGGAACCGATTCTCACTATACAAAAACAAGTGACTCCAACACAAGTAGTGACCACCACGCTAGTGGGCCCGTTGGCTGATCCAGCAGCTGCACTGATGTCCTCTTCTCTTCCAGAACCCCTTGATATTCGACCGGTAGCACACGTCTCGCCTAGAAAGTCAAGCTCTGGGAAGGAACGTCGCCAAATGCTTTAAAATATCTTTTAAATACATTTATTGGGGGGGGTGGAGATCAGAACCCACCCAGGTGTAAATCATTTTCAAAGTGATCATTGAATAATCAAATTTCACCCGAAAAGGACGTTTATATCTAGTAAATTCTTATAACTTGACCATGGCTATGTATTTTGACATAAATTAAAATAAATGTTTGTAAATAACGAAGATAGTGACAAATCGGATTGACGGACGTCCCCTAAGTAAACTCAGATATTTACCAAAAATGAATTTTTGATTTATTGAACCAATACGTAAAAAATACTCACCCCTGCAAAACAAATAAAAAAATCTAATTTTGCATGTAAAAAACAGGCAAAAAGCGACAAAACGGCTGTGTTGGTAAAAAAAAACAAATTTCAAACAGTCCTCCTCTAAAATGACTTTTTTGTGAGTGACTTCGTGAGGCTCGTCGATATGGCGAAGTACGTAACCAATGGCTCATTTTAATATTAACTAATCACAGTAATTGTATATTTATTTTAATAATATAATAATTAGTATATATTTGCAATTATCATTGGTAAAGTAAGTACCGACAAAACATATTTGGCATACACACAAAATCAATAATATTATTCCTCTACGGACCAATCGTGTCTATGGTCGACAGCCATTTGACGTAGCGTGTTCGCTGGACGCCGGGACCATGGATCCAAATGTTCCTGCCGTCAAACCCGAGCCAGGGTCTGCAGCCGAGAGCGGCGATGAGGGAGCAGGCGGTGGACCCCTCCACAGCGAGGTGGACATATCCATCCCCGACATCAAGCAGGAGTGCTCCGAGTACTCCAGGAAGCCCGACCAGCGCGAAGGTGAGGAGATTTCTTCATGATATTTTACGGCTTTTATCTTTCATTTCTGATCAATGTAGTGCAGTAGTGGTTGTGCCGGCAAGGCTTTTTAGTAAACCGGGAAATATCTTTTGCAGAAGGCGTCATTAAAAATTAAAAATTGGTAAACTAATAAATAAGTTGGATTTCTTAAAGGGTCTACAGTCGAGAGCGGCAATGAGGGAGCAGACGGTGGAGTCCTCTACAGCGAGGTGGACATATCTCTCCCCGACATCAAGCAGGAGTGCTCAGAGTACTCCAGGAAAGCCGACCAGCATGAAGGTGAGGAAATTACTTCTTGAAATTGTACCTACTGCATTTTTCTTTCATTTCCGATTAGTGTAGTGCAGCAGTGGTCGTGCCGGCAGGGCTTTTTTATTAAACCGATTTCTCACTTCGGAGTCGCCAATTTGGGGGCTTGGAGTTGCTTTGGGGCAGTTGCTTTTAGGTCACCACCATCATGCGACGGAAAAGCTCCAAAAGCGTAGAATATTTGATAATTTATTATTTCGATTAAACAAGTACAAAATATACATGAGCATGATTACAAAGCCATTGAAGGGCTGTAGCCTCCGGCCACCCGCCTGAGGTAGGTGACACACTGACATGCCCACATAGGGCGTGTGCTGTAACGATATTGGCCTATTCAAATAGACATTGCTGAAAAATTATACGAAAATATCTATCTGCTAAAAGCTCATGATAAGGAGAAGCACCACAATTCATAAATACTCTATAATTAAATATTTGCCGGATAAGTAGGTGCGGGCGAGCTTTATTATTTATGCACGCGGGCTTGTAACGCAGGCTTTATGTTATTTTGTTTTGACGAGATGGACCAATCACAGATGCGGCCGTTCGCCGCGGATCTTGGCCAATTAGAAGCGTTCTGAGAGATAGACCTTTACCTTTACACGTAGGTTGGGGTCAAAAATGGCGGGAGATAGGGACGAATTTTAGCGATACAAATTGGAGAGCGGCACTAGAGTTTTCAGCCTGGAGGTCGGCCGAGGCCTTGTCGAAGAGAGTCCGAAATAAGGAAGATAATTTAACCGGACCGAGGAAAAAGCCGGAGTTTGATAATAATTCAAAGGAGATTTGGAACAGTGAACAGATAAGCATTTCCAATATTATTTATTTCTATTGCCTTTTATGTGTGTTATATTTGGAACTTTGTATAACTATGCGCGCATCAGATTTAATATATGATAATTCGTGATTTTGCGGCTGTGATAGTCCAGCGGGCGTTCTTCCATAATACTTATGTAATTTTCAAATATGCAAAGGAATTTTTGTATTATCTGTACTGCCGACTGAATACACAGATTTCTATATGATTTGCCTAGTAGCAGTATAATAATTGTTATATTACGTAGGTAGCGTGCAATACGGTCTTCAGCTGGGGATCACATTTATATTTTCTATTACGGTTAATTATTTTTACTATCGGGATGTTATTTACAAATTATGTGTAATTAATATCTAGGGTTAAAAAATTTAATGGCTTGTCACCCAGTAAAAGGATGTTATAATATCTAGGGTTGTCAGTGTGATATAAATTCAAATCGTACGAGAAATTTCCTCCAAATAATATATTTTAAAAATGCATCTGGATTTTATATTTATTTTATTAAAACATGAATGTGTGGTTTATTTGAACTCGTTACATGTTTGTATTGCGTATCATTAGGCAATCGTTTAAACACGATTTGTTCCTATCAAGTTCTTATAAAGACGTATTTCGAATTGTATATATTGTATCTATTTAGATTAAGCCGCATTTATTAATTCTAAAAAGGGTTTTCTGCTTCGAATGCAAGATATTATTTACAGGTCAGCCTGGCATATGAATAAAAATTGTTATACTACCGCCGTCTATCGAACTCAAACATGACTGTAATAATAATTATCTTTCGATATATTGCTACGACTTTTTAATAATACATGGTGCATTTTATAGTGATTGTCAGACGTACGTATTTATGGGGAAGGGTTTGTTCAGGGGTGGTTAACCTTCGGTCTTCCGTATTCGCGATAGTTATTCATATGACATTGTTTTTATTCATTCAATATTAGATATTTGAAATGTTTTCTACAACATATTCCATTATTGTGGGTCGTTTGCGGTTAGATCAGGGGTAGTTGACCTTCGGTCTTCCGTAGCCGTGATAGTTATTCATATGACATTGTTTTTATTCATTTAATATTAGATATATGAAATGTTTTCTACAACATTTTCCATTATTGTGGGCAGTTCGCGGTTTGTTCAGGGATAGTTAACCTTTGGTCTTCCGTAATCACGTTATTTACTTATATGACAGATTGTTTTGTTTTATTCGTTTAATATAAGTAACATCATATTTTTATGAGTTACCGTAATTATTTATCTATATGATTTTATTATTGAGAGTGATGCAACGAATACTACTTTCACGAATACGAATGTCAGGCCTACTATTCGGTGAATACGAATGCGAATATTTACACTAAGGTGGGGGAACTTAAACATACTTGTAAATATAATTACCTTGATGCAACGAATACTACTTTCACGAATACGAATGTCAGGCCTACTATTCGGTGAATACGAATGCGAATATTCCCACCAAGGTGGGGGAACTTAAACATACTTGTAAATATAATTACCTTGATGCAACGAATACTACGAATACTACGAATACGAATGTCACGCCTACTATTCGGTGAATACGAATGCGAATATTTCCACCAAGGTGGGGGAGAACGCAAGCATACTTGTAATTATATTGTTTATGTCTGCTTGTGATATCACTATACGGCGTAGATGAACTAGTTTGAAAGGGCTTCGGCGTAGAGGGAATAGTCTTCTTGTTTCTAGGATCCTTTACAGGTTTACAGGTGCTGATATTGAAATATATATACAAGGAAAACACTATTTTGGGAATCATTAACTGGATGACAGATATTGAAGCACACATACACACAAGGAGGACGTTATGTTAAATACATGACTGGAAAGTTGTTATTGGAAAACACAGGCGCCCAGTCGGCGGGGCGCAAGCATACTTGTAATTATATTGTTTATGTCTGCATGTGATATCACTGTACGGCGTAGATGAACTAGTTTGAAGGGGTTTATGTCCTGCATGTGCTCGGCGTAGAGGGAATAGTCTTTTTGTTTCTAGGATCCTATACAGTTTTACAGGTGCTGATATTGAAATATATATACAAGGAAAACACTATTTTGGGAATCATTAACTGGATGACAGATATTGAAGCACACATACACACAAGGAGGACGTTATGTTAAATACATGACTGGAAAGTTGTTATTGGAAAACACAGGCGCCACTAGAGGATGTGGACAGTTTGCAGAGAACTTCAACTTCTGTCAGTTAAGGACCTTTTACTATTACTATTCTTTCGCCTTTTTGCATAACCGTGGATGAACTAGATTGAAGGGGCTTATGTTCTGTATGTGCTCGGCGTAGGGGGAATAGTCTTTTTGTTTCTAGGATCTAATACAGTTTTACAGGCGCTGATATTGGAATATATATACAAGGAAAACACTATTTTGGGAATCATTAACTGGAAGGCAGATATTTTAGTAC
The DNA here is from genome assembly GCA_016648135.1 of Agrypnia vestita. NCBI lineage: Eukaryota > Metazoa > Arthropoda > Insecta > Trichoptera > Phryganeidae > Agrypnia > Agrypnia vestita. Next base: position 35,148 of record JADDOH010002812.1, read on the forward strand.
ACACACACACAAGGATGACGTTACTTTAAATACATGACTGGAAAGCTGTTATTGGAAAACACATACAAGGAGAACATCATTTGAAGTCGTTACTAGAGGATATGGATAGTTTGCAGAGAACTTCAACTTCTGTCAGCTAAGGACCTTTTACTATTACTATTCTTCTTGTCATCTGTTGAACGTGGTGCTTGTATGCAAAACTTAAACATATTTAAAATTACTTATGAAAAGAATCTTAATATTGTAAGATTTGCTAATGGAAGGAGGGAGGTCGGAATTCATTGACGCTGTGACGATCGATACGTTGTGACACGCCAGGTGGGCGTACCACATGGGCAACTTAACGCATACCATCCTTATAATAGAGAGGCTACGGCTCAAGAATATGCGGTTGTTTCCTATAGCTCGGCGTCGAGAACTCACCCGTAACACGCTGGTGGGAAGCATCTCAGCGATTGATCGTCGCGGGGCTATTGATTTCAAACCTCTATGTTCTGAATGCAGGAGTGACAGCTATTTCTCCATCATGTACATTCTAATTTATACTGTACTAAAATAGTTTCATCACTCATCACCAATCTGATTGTCGTGACTGACAGAATTGATTATGAAAGGAGGGAGATCGGGGTTCTTTCGCATCGTGGCGATCAAAGTGTCGTGACACGCCAGGTGGGCGTACAACATGGGCAGCTTAACGCATACCATCCTTATAATAGAGAGGCTACGGCTCAAGAATATGCGGCTGTTTCCTATAGCTCGGCGTCGAGAACTCACCCGTAACACGCTGGTGGGAAGAACCTCGATGCTCGGTCGTCCTCGATGTCATCGAATCCAGATCTCCATGGTTATATCTTGAATAGAAGCTGATTTATTTGAACGAGTATCCTGATCGGGAATGCCAGTTGACATCTCACCCTGACACATCATTAATCATCTTTACTATACTGCTGTACACCAGGAGCCTTTCGGAGCCCTTCTCCTCTGGCACAGGACATACATATCGGGAACCACACAATTAGCCATAACATTCACTCTGGAATACTATCTCTTTAATATCTCTAGTCAATTTGACTACACCGTGGGATCATCCACATCTATACTATCTCTTTAATATCTCTAGTCAATTAGACTACACCGTGGGATCAATCACATCAACTATAATTGGCGATGCTAACATGGCTCTGTCTGACGCACTCAGGGATGAGTCTTTTCCAGCCACCCAGTTAGTTCATTCAGCCCTTTAATCAGCAGTAAACATAATAATAATCCGGCCCATGTAGCCGCGACGTGGGATCTCCATCATTATACACCAGTCAATTTGACTGCCCCGCGGGACAATATACAAACCTTAATATCAGACGCGGGATTTCTTCCTGATATGTTTGTCGCCAGGAGGACGAGGACGCTGAATGGATCCCAGCAGAGGCAACAGAGTCTCGGGTTGGTTTTGGTCTGCAGCTTAGTGTGGGAGGCTATGTCTAAACAGGAGTTAACCACCGGATGCGGCGATGCTCTGGGGCCGCATCCACCCCCCCTACAGGGGGGGGGGCATCTAGAATCCACGTTTGAACAGAAGTGGTTAGACACTTCTTAAATTTCACTTACAAAACTGTATCTTCCATTCCCTTAAGAATCTCGGGCTGTGATAATGTCAGACAAAGCTTGCCCTGAGCCTCTGGATGCGTCTTAGTTGTTATAAATATGCTTGTCTTCCCCCACTATGTACTATGAACAGATTGAGCAGATCGGACAACGTGGGACGCGCTATCGGTAGGTTTCTTACTTGTGTTTTTGAATATAACGTATGCTATTATGTCTTGTAAATCTGTCATAAATGGGTACCGCGTGTGGTTGTGCTAACACTGTTGTAACCTGCTATTATGAGGTATTGATAATCAAGGCGGGCGGAATCTTTAGCGTATGCCGTTAACTTGACAATGATTGTATTGTTTTATTTTTCTGTATTTAACCCCGGTGGTATTATAGTTATGACTGTACTATGTAAGGAAGTTTTGCTACTAGCGTTTATTTCTCGGCTACGCCGCATATAATTGACCTTTAGGCCGACTCAGGACGTGGACGATATCGACTATCTCTCGTATAGGCGAATCTGTAGAATTCTGGAACTGTTTCTACAAGGGCCCAAAGTAATTTCGGAAATATGTTTTATGTCTCTGGCATTTCGTCTATAAGTGTTCGAAGATAATACGTGGATTTCGTGTCGATAACGGTTAGGCGTTCTATCATCTTTAGTAAATAAATCCGTTATGTTAATTACGAGTACGGATTAGTTACGTGCGTTTGTTATTTCCATAGTTAGGTAAGAATTCGTTTTTTATTAGTCTAGTCGCGTTAATAAGAATACGAATCTCACCACATATCAAAAGAATTTTGGATAGCTACGAACACAACGGAGGGGGAATTTTCCTAACCACTAGATAGATCACGACTGGCCAATTTTGAAAATATAAATTCTTAACAAAAAAAAAAAATATTAGCTTTCATGTAAATATACTTCCGAAGTTCTAAGTTCGACTTAAGTTTTCATCTAGTAGCTTAAAGCATAAAGTGTGTGCTTAAAAGTCACAAAAGTTGTAATAAAGCTCGATTCGGTAGCTTAAAGTCTCAAGCTTTGGGCTTTTCGTAAAACTTATATTATTAAACTTTATAGTTAGGTATTTAGCTTTAGGTAGACAGGCGGCTTACGTTACAGTGCCTCTTTTTATATAATTTACGAACAAAGGCGTCTCCTGGAGTGCGGCTGTGTGAGTGGAGACTTCATCGGAAAATGCTGACAGTGAAATGACCTGCAGGCCGCGCCCGTGTCTTGCTCGTGCCTCGATTTGCTTATGTGGCATTCCTTGCCACTGTGTATGTGTGGCCTAGATTGGTGGTTTTCTGTATTGTAGTATGAATTCGACACGTCATTTAAAATCAAAAATAGATATATTAATAAAAAAATCCGATTTTTAAAATTGGTGTGGGTACCAGTTGTATTTTTTTCTTTGAATAGATAATGTGTAAGTTAATATGGTTGGATTTGATGAAATGTTAACATTGCTTTCGGATTGGTGAAAAATTTATATTCGTTGGTGTGTAGTTTTACCCCAACTTCTAAATGCAGAAACTGAACTTCGGATTATTTTAGATATATCTTGGATCAAGATCCGTGTTTTTAACAAAAAATAAACATATAATTAGAACGTTCTTATTATTTTAAATAAATCGTTTTGAATTTAAATAAAATCTTGATAATTTCGTTTGTTTGATCCTCGAACCTTCCGCGACAGACCCGGTGGACTCCCTTTTAGAAGCTTCGACTATCGACGAGCGTGCGTCAGAAGATAGATCGTGGCAAAAGTAAATTAGGAAAGATGAAAGCTGTGTGTAGCGCAATCGATAGAATAAGAAACGTTCTAAAATGATCTTGTTTGAAAGTAACATAATATAATACTTCTTAGAGATATATATCTTATAGAGATATATATATATATCTCTATAAGATGTATTTTGTGTATCATAAAATAACTTCTTAGAGAAATAAGGCAGTCCATTTTAGTTTCTAACTCAGTGGCTACATAATTTCATAAATTGTAATTAATTCTCACTTGTTAACTTTTTTATACTATTGAATATATATTACTTCTTCTTAATACTTTTGTTATTGAATATTTACTCTGTAATTATTTTTTTTTTTTTTATCTCTGTTATTTTATGCTTACTTTTAACATTATTATGTTATTTTATATTAACTCTGTATTCTACATATTTTATCTTTATTATCTTATGCTTACTTTTACTTACTCACATTTTATATTATAAGGTAATTAGTACAACATCAAATTACTGTAATAGGTTTTGTAACCGTTGAAATAAATAAATAAATAACAGCAACAGAGGGTATCCGTGAAAGAGGCATGTAAAGATAAGGAAAATACTATAGGGTGGTTCTGTTTTAAAGCTTGGTATGTCAGCATAGAAGGGTGTGACGTCCTATCCCTTCTGCTCAACCCTGAGGATATGACGTAAAGGTACTTAACTTTGAGAGTAATGAGTTTTCTATAGTCTAAGAATCTTGGGTCATATACCGCCACATTTTGACTTAGCAGAGGATTAAGGATTAAATTATGAATTGATTGATATTTCAAAATATAATTTTTGATTTTGTTATGAATCAAAACATACCAATTACTACTTATATTATATTTTACTCAATAGGTTAAAAAAAATCTGGAATAACAACGAAAACAAAATAAATCCGACACATGTATATATTTTTCAACATTTATGTTAATTTGATCGATTCCGGCTTATCTATTTCCAGTTGTTTCAGCTTATCCATTCTCTTCTTTAAGCAGCTGTCTTCCAGGTCCTCAGAATAACTGTTTACAGCCTCGATTAACGCTACACTATACGCAAATATTCCAACCGGTGCCATCACCTATGCAATCAATTAAATTGTGTTGGCCTTCTTGAGAAACATCGTGTTCAATCCATTGTTTTGATTGATGTTTCGTTACTGGAGTCAAGTGGTGGATCCGGGTATCATCCAAGGTCAAAAATCGTTCTTCTATTTCATTGGAATCCTCGTTAATACTACCAGACATTTTGATGAGGTTTGGGCTTAAATTCGTTTTGGAAATGCGACACTCACCTTGCAAATTACGTAAAAGGTGGACTTGGCACAAATTGCCACCAACCGGAGCCATCGCACCTCTGTATTTTGGAAGACGCTGGTGCACAAAGTGATGTTTATATGTGTTTTTGTTTCATGCCACCGAGTGATTCTATTTCCATTTTTACAACATCTTAAAATTTCTTATAGCAGATGTAATTTTATAATATATGTCATTTATTTTTATTGCAGGTCTCTTGAGACAAGATTCCGTCTTGAAAAATGCAACATTGCTTCCGGTAAAAAAGGAACCAGAAACGAATCCAAAAAATTCAAGAAGCCCAATTCTTACTGAGGATGTACAGTTTTTGTGCTCACATTGCAATTATTCGTGTACCAAGAAACCCTACTTAAAAAACCATATGCTTACTCACAGCGAGAAGAAATCGTTTTCATGTTCCCAATGCACTTATTCGTGTAATCGGAAAGACCACTTAAAAAACCATATTTTCACTCATACGGGCGAAAAACCTTTTACATGTTCTCTGTGCACGTATTCGTGTATTCATAAAAACTATTTAAAAAGTCATATGCTTACTCATAGCGACAATAAACCGTTTT
>JADDOH010002813.1:0-12596 GCA_016648135.1 Agrypnia vestita
AAATCGAGTTTACTCTGAGCTGAGGGTAAAAAAAGTTACTCGGGTCAATGTTACTCGAACCAAATTTACTTCTGCTATCGCAACCGAGCCTAAGGGTGGAGGATTGTTATAAATGTAACATAATTAATCATAATGAAATCATCAAAAGTGTGGTCTACCATTGTATCCTGTGTTTATAAGGAATAAGAATAATATTAACTGTATCTATAGTGAAGTCACCACCGCATCCTGGTTGTAATTAATTAACATAAAAAGATGGTTGTCATCACAGCATGCTGTTAGTCAAGTCTTTCTATAACAATCATAGAGATAAGTAATCGATACCTATAAAAGCTGGTAACAAAGTACTTCTTCGTCCATTCAAGTGTAATACTGGTGTTTTGTTAAATAAAGGTTTATAGTGATTATATTGAATTTGATTGAATGGTCCTTTACAAGTGATCATCCTGATAAATAAGTCAGAGTCGTGGGCATAACAGCTCAACCATTTTTTTGTCGACTTGAGTTGTAAAGTAGGTTACCACGAAAAGCCCTTTTATTTTAACGGGATAATATATATCCTAGTCAACCCTGAAAGTCTATTCTAAATATTGGTGAAAGAATTTTTGAAATCGGATGAATAATTTCGGAGATAACCTCCTACATCCAAAGATACAAATTTTACCCCTTTATATAGTATTAGTGATCTTAAATGACTCTGATATTACTAAGACGTGGGAAAACTATATAAGTACACTTTTTGACGATAACAGACCTGAAGTCTGTTTGAATGCATTACAATCTGGACCAGCAATAATAAAATCTGAAATCCTCTATGCTATTTCTAACAGTAAAAATAAAAAAGCCTGTGGACCGGACGAAATACCTACCGAAATTTTGAAATTAATTGACGACAAAAATATTAAGTACTTGTTAAAGCTGTTTAATATTATTTATGACACGGGAGTCATCCCCCAAGATTGGCTTAAATCTACATTCATCACTCTTCCTAAGAAACCACACCCCAAAAAATGCGGGGATTATCGTCTGATCAGCCTTATGAGTCATGTGTTAAAAGTATTTTTAAAGATTATACATTCACGAATAAGATTAAAATGTGAATGTGATTTGGATAACTCCCAGTTTGGCTTCAGGAGTGGTTTTGGAACACGAGAAGCGTGACTGGCAATAGATGTGCTACTGCAGAAATGCCGCGACCAACGAAAATACGTTTTTGCGTGTTTCATTGATTATGAAAAGGCGTTTGATGGAGTGAAACACGCGGACCTCATCAAGATGCTCCAAGAGCGTAGTATTGATGACAGAGACATTAACATTATTAAAAACCTATATTGGAACCAGGAAGCTGTCATCAAGTTGGAAACTAGCTCAACAAAGTCTATACCAATCAAACGTGGAGTTCGACAAGGGTGTATATTGTCACCTATGTTATTCAATTTATACTCCGATCTAGTATTCAAGGAGGCTTTGCATGACATAGAACTGGGGGTCAAGGTTAACGGTGTACACGTCAATAATATCAGGTATGCGGATGATACAGTCATTTTGGCAGATAGTATGGAAGACTTACAAACACTCGTAAACAGAATTAATGAGGCTGGTGTGAGACTGGGTCTTAACATGAACGTGAGTAAAACAAAGTTCATGGTGTTTAGTAGGCAAGATCACACGGGAGCACGCCTCACATTGAATGGGGCTGGTATAGAGAGAGTGACAAAGTTTAAATACCTTGGAAGTATCCTAGCGGAAGACCTCGACCCAGAAACCGAAGTCAAATGCAGAATTGAAGCATCGCGAGCTGCTTTTAACAAAATGAGACAGATATTCTGCGATGACAATCTTAACCTGAAACTTCGACAGCGACTGGTCAAATGTTATATATGGTCAGTCCTGCTGTACGGAGTGGAATCGTGGACCCTCAAAGTGAGTAGCATGAACCGGCTGGAGGCGTTCGAAATGTGGATACATCGGAGAATGCTCCGGATACCCTGGACGGATATGGTCAGCAACACAAGAGTTCTTCAAAGAGCTAGAGTGAATAGAGAGTTGCTGACAAATATCAAAATCCGAAAGGTATCGTATTTGGATCATGTGCTCAGAGGAGAAAAATATGAATTGCTCCACTTGATTCTTATGGGCAAGATAGAGGGTCGTAGAAGGAGACAAATTTCCTGGCTCCGCAATATACGCGACTGGACGGGCATAAGAAGTGTTGGAGAGCTGTTTCGTGCTGCCCAGGACAGGGACGCTTTCTCTCGGGTGATAGTCAACGTTGGGGGGCCTGACATGACACCAAAAGAAGAAGATAGTATTAGTATGGATAAAAACGTTCGCAGTTTACTTCACATCATTTATTTAACATTTCTTGTCTTAGAGAAGAGTTTACATTATCTGTCATTAAGGGAGCACCAACAGTAGGGTGCATACATTATATTAATTATTATATTACATATTAATTTATTTAAGTAATCGATGAACTGACGCCATATTAATCCCAAAATTGAATCATTAAATATATTTTTGGGGGTAAAGGTGAGCGTCGGTAGTCACCAATTTGTGAAGATAAGGTTGCTTCAGGGTCACCACAAGTTATGTAACGGGAATTATCCAAAGTCGTGGAATGTTTGCTGATTTTATTAACTCGATAAAACAATTACAAGTTATACATAATTACGATAATAAAGACAATGATAAATATTCAATATCCTTATCGCGGCCAGTCACTGCTGCGCCGGATCTCCGCTATTGGCAGACCAGACGCTATAAGCTCCGCAACGTACATACGATGTTTATTACAATAAGTAGTTAGCAAAAGTGTCAAAGTTATAGAACTGACGCACTTGTAGAAGTAGAACTAGGCGGTCTAGCCGCATGTAAAGTACTCGGAGTATCGTAGACTCTAAGGAATCAAATCGAACTTCGCCACTTTTTCACCACCACTCGTCGTAATAACGTCTCTACATAATTGAAAACATCTTTTTAATGTGCTACACCAGTTTATTTGATTTAGACATAAACACAAAAAATTGATAAAGCTTGCACTGACAGTTTTGTTAATTTTTGTACTCACGGAGTAATCTGAATTAAGAATGTTGCGAACGTTCGAATCCGCATCCGCAATTGCGGAACTTCCGCATGGATACGCTTACGCATCCGCAATAATCAATGCGGAGCTTTTGCGGATGCGGATGGGGTGGTTACGCGATAGAACAGTACATTTTACTTGTTTGAGCGTTTTTTAAAGGTAAAAGACGCGTTAAGTCTCTAAAGCGACATTGACCCATTTTTGCCAGAAGTGTGGAAAATCACAGAATGCTGTGTTGAGCTGTTGAAACCTTTTGAAGGAACTTCACGGGAACTAAGCAGCGCTCAGACCCTCATATCATCAGCGATTCCAATAATTCAAACGCTTGTGAAAAAAATGATGACCATTTAACAAAATCACAGGATTTTTATCCGATTCGGCTGGCGGCACAATTCTTAAAACTGAAGTTTCATTTAAATTTTCTACTTTGGAAGAAAACAATTTATATGCCATATCCACTTACTTAGACCCTCGCTATAAGTACAAATTTTTCAAACCAGTAACCGAGGAAAAGATTAAAAATGAAATATTGAAGACGAGAAATATTGATGATTCTCTAATATTATCCACACATTTCGAAAAAGCGAAAGAAATGTGAATGAGAGATTTCCTGGAAAAAGATTTGGAACACCCAGGGACTTCCGGTATCATCAGTAAGACTTGCTTGAAAAGCGATCTTGCCGTAATGCTAAGATTCATCAAGTGAAGATGAAAGTGAAGAAACACCTGACACCCCCGATGCTATTGAATTGCTCTCATATCTCGTTAACGCTCCGAGGTGATTTAAAAATATTATCTGCAATAGCACGCAGATATTTGTCGTCTTCACCAGCCAGTGTTCCAAGTGAACTATCCGCGGGATCAATATATGAACCTTTGAGAAGCAAGCTGGAACCTGAAAAGGCAGCAACATTGCTTTTAATTAAATACAATGCACCAATTTTTAAATTTAAGAAGTACTAAAAATTGGAATATTTTATAAAAATATTCAAAAATTACCATCTCTTCCATTTATTCACGTAATTAAACTAGGTATCTCTTAAAAAACTCGAGATCTGCATCCGCGGATGTGAGCCTCAAAAAATTCGCATCCGTATTCGCGGATGTTAAAAAATACGCATCCGCAACATCCCTAATCTGAATCAATGTGCACGCCCATCAACTGCAGATTAGGCATTGATTCACAGGCATTGATTCATGGATTGTGTATATGCCTTCTAGGTGTCGCCGCCCACGCTGTCCCACTAGCTAAAATGCAGTAAATCCATACTTAAAAAAAAAAAATGTGGTTTTGGTTACTTGAGGACATACTTTACCTTTATAATAAGCTTGTTAAGCATTTTTAATTTGCAGTATATCCATAGAAGTTATGTAACATGTAGCTTATTTGCAGTTTTAAGATTTAAACTATATAAAAATAACTCGACTGATAATAAAATAATCTTTTTTCATCTGTATTAATTCAATATCTATTGACTGAATATAGATACCTCGTTATCAATAGTGACATCTGTATTGGATTATGGGAATTAAAAAGCTTGGGAGTGCAGGTGGCGGTAGTAAAAATATAACTCATATACAAAACAAGTTGTGTAACTTAAACATATATACAAATTCAAAAATTTGATAGATGTGGTAGTCTATCATGGGTGGAAATGGTGAACATTACATTGTGTAAAGTGATCACTTAAACCAGCCGATAGGTCGTAAGCCCTATGAACACCCTTCCATACCTAATTTCCCATATAAAAATATAGCTTCGTCTCTGTGAGACATCTATAATATATCTGGATTAAAGATGGCCCCCGAGGATAAAATCCAGTATTGTGCTCTTGAAAAATTTGGACATAGTCAAAATATTCTGTTTCTGTTATATTATTGCTGAAGTAATTTATCGTCGTGATCAATTGTAGGGAAATTAAGAAATGTATATCAATTTACTGGGCATTTCAGGATTCTGAATACTATATATGAAGTATGTATTTCTTTCTGCATTCACTTTTTGTCTATTTTTTCTATCACTCTCGAACAGCATTCCTACTTCGAGTCACGCAAAGAAAATAATGTTCATAACATTTGTACACATTAAACAATCTATAAATATTTTAAACTATTTTGTTGTTATATTTTAATAAAAGCATTTAATTAAAATAACCTGCATCTCACTACTTTAATGTGCACACTACACACAACAACATTTTTAATTTGTTTTATGTAGAGATTATCTGTAAAACTGGGAAACGTAGCAACTGATAACGCCTAAGTAGATTACGCAATCTCTTGAACTATCATAAATACGCGCCTTAGACAAATATTCCGTAGAAAAACAAACATTTCAAATATAAAACCAAGAAATCGGTGTTATCTCCGGGATCGCAAGACGGGCATTATAGATTAGCCTTATCTGCAATATCTTTATCATGTCAATTTTTACAACAAATTTCGCCAGGAGTTATAATTTAAAAATAATATTATTTATTAAATTTTATGTTAATAATCTTAAGTACATCACAAATAAATTAATGCATTAATTTCAAATGCGAAAAATCGGGAGATTTTGCAGAATGAAGATCAATTGTAAGAATTAGGTTTATTGAGACACAATAAAATTTTCAACGGAAACGTTATGAGCTCCACAACAAAGCAGGCTTTGAGATTTTTGTTGTTCAACTTCAAATTCCATCTGATTCCAGAAGCGTCCCACTGTTGCTATTTTGGATGACTTGCAAAGTGCTAAGAAAACTTACAAATCTGTATGATTATGATTACAAATTAACTATGATTTTAGTACAACTCAGAAATCAAAGAAAAGTATAAGTACCTCCTTCCATTTAAGAAAGACAATCTAATTAGTTTATGTAAGCCGTGCGTACGAGGCACATTGTTTCGTTGTGTTGGTGTGGAGAGATCACAAAGCTCACTTTGCCATAAACTTTACCGTCATCTGGCGCAGTGAGAAAATCTGGTCCACGCACCGTCTTCCACTCGTAATGCTCCTTGTACATCCCACACTTTTCCTTTCGTTGTCATCCTCACTCTTTCTATCAAAATTCTCGCATGCAGTTTGCCAACAGAGCTCAATAGGCTAATAGCCCGATAGCTCGCGCAGTCCATTCGCGACCCTTTTCCTTTGTACAGAGGCATAATAACAGCTCTTTTCCAATCCATTGGAGTATGGCTATGCTCTAAACGTTGGTTAAAGAGTCTATGAAGCCACGTAAGAATTACTGGGGCACCACCCTGAATGTACCTACTCTGCAGCAACATTGCCATAACACACAGGAGGCTGTGTGTTACGACACATGAAAGACATAAAGAAGCGAGGGCCATTCTTCATGTGTTTCAAAGCTCTTTTGATTTCTTCCACAGTTATCTCATTCACACTATCGTCACCGTTCATTAATCCACTGGACGCCTCAAAGGAATCTTACTCGCATTCCCGTTGCTTTAAAAACAGTGCATTTAAAAGAAATTAAATCGTAGATAATGTTATTATAATTCGGCCCCATAGTTTATGAGATATCATCTACCAGTCTAAAAAAGAGAGTTTCGAGAAAAATGCAAAAGAACAATGTACTAGTTTAAAAATTAACCTACCACGCTGAGTTCAAATTGCTACAACTCGACCAAATTTAGGAATTTTTGAATCAGTGATGACTCAAATTGTTTTTTAGAACTTCAAACTATATATTCATATATATATATCTATATAATATATTATATAGTTTTAAAAAGTTAAAAACTGTATCGGTATAGGTGAAATATAATTTGAGTACATAAACATACAAATTATCTAATTATTATTACTTTAAATTTTACAATACAAATACTGCAGGCGATAGGCACTTTATAAATACAGGGTGTACCACAGCTAGCAGCAGAAACTTGGCCGGTGGATAAGTCTAAAATGTTCAACACCAATGACCTAATTAATATCAATAGTTATGAATATATGCAATATCAAAGTTTGCATTTTTTCTTCAATATTTTTGATTTATTTTTTGCAAAAAGTTGAATTATCATTATAGTAACTTATATCTATTATGAAAAATTCATTCACTTTAATACAAGTCGAATAAAATGATAAAAACCTTGCAAAAACTGAATTATTTTTTTTTTACAAGATTTTTAACATTTTATTTAAGTTGTTTTGAAGAACATGAATTTTTCATAATCAATATAAGTTACTGTAATGACAGATCAACTTTTTGCAAAAGACAAGTCGGAAATATTGAAAAAAAAAATGCGAACTTTGATATTGCCTATCTCCATTACTATTGATATAAGCTCATGGTTGCTTGAACATTTTAGACTCATAACATGCCAAGTTTCTGCCTCTAACTCTGGTACTACCTACATATTTTTAAAGAACCCACTGAATAAATGTATTTCATCCTTTTAAAAAAATTACTTGCATGAAATTTATTTACCTTTAATTTCGATTAATACTTTGAATGCAACGTCCCTGAACCGCGCAAATAAAAGTCACAGTATTATCTTTTCCGTATCAGATTAACAATTCGGAAGGAATATTTTTATTTAAATTTACCGCGTATTTAGTTTACGGCTACTAACAAACAGCTATCGACACGCAAAGTGCACAAGATATTACGCATTACGATATTATGTGGTTTTTGTGTTCAAGACAGTTTTAATCGTTAAATAATTAAAAGCAGAAACAACACTACACACAAATTCAAGTGAGTCCACTTATTCCTTCATTTTCTACCACTCATAAACACATCAGAATCAACGCAAGTTGGTTTTCACAAGTCTAATATATGTTGGTATATGGCGCCCTCTTGCCTTGTTATCAGTCTATCCATAATAATAATTATACTTTCCATCCCCGGGAAAAAGAAACTGATCAATCTTCGACTTATCAAATCTCTTCCCGGTTCCCGGCTGGAATCCACCGATTCTTTTATCGTACGAAACGAGGGAATTAAAACACAATTCCGGCGACGAGAGGAGAATTTTTCGAAAAAATAGCTATCAAAAGAAGGAATGAAAGAATAAAAATACAGACACGCAGCCACGTTGTAAAGATGTTACGAAAGAGAGCTATTTTTCTCAAAAGCTTTCCTTTTATACCTTGCGATATTTATTTTTTTCAAAACAAAAAATATAAAGTTACAATTTAACACGTTCCAAATATTTCTTCATTCAAATTTTTCAGTAGATAAATTGTCGAGTTCTTACTGGCACGAAACAATAAAGAAAACACATCATTTTTATTAATCCATCAACAAATGTATGCAAAATATGAAACAATTTCAATTTTTAAGGCATTTTAATTATATACTACATTGCCAAATCATTCGATAGATATTTTAGAGGAAACAATAATAATTTAATATCTAAAAGCACCACAATACTTGTAGGTAATACGGTTGATTTGTTATTTTTTTTTTTTTTATTTTTTTTTTATTTCATTTACTTAGGTTTCAAATTTTACACAGTATGATATGTGTGTAATAATAACAGTACTACAGCACTATCCTCGCAGTGTAAAAAACAAAGGCAGCTATATCCACTTCAACCAATCAACCCCCAAGGATGTGTCACGCAGCAAAATGGCTGCTTCATACCAAAATGAGAGTTGATGTCGATTTTAGACTGAAAGCTCATAGCAAAGATAGAAATATCCAATTATGTAAATAGCAAACGCAGCAATGTCCACAATTTGGTATCAAAATCAGGAATATCCATATTTATAAGTTGAATATTTATTTACATACGTATAGGTCTTTTCATATAAGCTTGCAATTGAGTTAGTGTGGGTACAATGCGTAATACGCGCTTTGTTTCGTGGTGTTAAGTTTACGTATACGAGAGGGGCGTATCTTTACAAACGAAACAATGCGCGTATTACGCACTGTACACTGTACCCACACTAACTTAATTGCAAGCTTATATGAAAAGCACTAGTCACGGAAATTTCTCTGGAATCTACGAGTTATTGGAAATAAGTTTTTAAAAACATTTGTTACCTCAGTTTTCTTTTATATAAGAGTTTATATAAGGTTTTTTTTGTAGTTATCTCTGAAACACGTGGGATATTGTTGCTTTTTGTGTTATGTTTGCTTTTATACCTCTCATGTTATATTATAATTTAATAGGCTTACCAAATGCTTTATATTCTACAAAAATGGAGATGTTACACTTAACTTCACCAAATTCATATAACGCATAAATAGCAAAATGCCTTGCCCTTGCACTATATCTCAAAAAAAAAATTAAAAAATGATAACATTGTTTACTTTCACTATTTGTTTATAACTTAATTACCGTCACGCCGTTTCCAAGTGGGGGTAAGCAGAGGGGAGCGCCACACTCTTCTGTCCTGACATTTAACTCTCGCCTCATCCACATTCATATATATTCACAAGCAACCTCGACGGTTTTTGAGGCTTCCAACGTGATATTACGATTAGAACATTTTCGATGCTAACGCATCATCTTCAGTAATGTTACTAACGCCAAACTTAAGACTAAAAGACGGCGTGAGGAGCGGGGTGGAGATTATAAATAATAAAGGCCTTGGGTTAGATTATTTCGAAATGAGAAATATAATTGTTTTATTTATATAATTGTGCCAAAAAGGGAATTTGAAAATTTTGTAGATTTAATTAATAGTCAATCAAATTTGACGAATACAAAATAAATAATCCTCTATGTAACAATGTCCGCCACTAACGCTGCCGGAAGGCGTAAATATCGTGAGGTGTAAAATAATAATGAGCAAAAAACAAATATAGTTATCTTCGTAGCAATGTCCGTCACTAACGCTACCAAGACGCTACGCTAGATGGCGCGGTTCTCCAAGCCTTAACTTGCGACCGAAATGTGTAACAAAAAATGGCAATTTGACAGATTGTAGTTAGTTATTTAATAAATTCACGTCTGTCTTTTTTGAATTTACTTTCAATGTCTCCCTGACAAACCCCTGCTACAAATGCTCTTCCACAAACATTTGTGTTAAAAATGCCTTAGATTTTCACGGCCGTTCAGAATCTTCTGTGTATAGTTTTCTGGGATATTCTGCCGTGTATATGTGACCTCTCTGGCCAACGTTTCGGACCCCATTGCAGGGTCCATCAACAGGGCTGATGTTTACATATTTACATCAGCCCCGATGATGGACCCTGCAATGGGGTCCGAAACGTCGGCCAGAGAGGTCACATACACACGGCAGAATATCCCAGAAAACTATACACAGAACATTTGTGTTATTTCAATATTTATTTTATAATAATTTACGATAATAATATTTGCGTTATAATCTAAAAATTTATTTTCTCGCATTGATTGAAAAACAAAGCGCAAAAATATGTAAATATGTATACAGCTGCATCGCCTGTATATGCACAGATGTTTTAATGGCCATTTATAAAAAGGTACACATTTTTGCGCTTTGTTTTTCAATCAATTGTCAAAATGTAAACACCCTTTTCGTTAAACTCTCGGATGGAAACACATATTATCAAAATTAGTTCCAGATTACTTGGACCAATCGTTTAACTCGTAATAATAACCTTATCGCATTAATGACAGCCCAACCTTATCATAAATTTCAAAGTCCAATAGATTATGATAAACCAACAGGAGGTGCAGCTTAAGCCTGTTCACAACTTTTTCGAGCACAAACGGTCATAGGACAAGTAATACTAAAAATATCAGTTCGAACGAGCTCAAAATACTTACCCACCAACATATTTTTTTAAATAAATTTTCAAAACACACAGCCGTTCAAACCCACGAGACACAGTAAAAATATTGTATAATCTACTAATTGTATACTATGAATACTACTGAATTGTACATTTATAAATCTGTATTATAATATCATCTATAAATCTATATAAATAAATCTATATAACAGACCTGCAATGGAAATGAAAGATGCAATAAACGGGATAATATATTAGAATCAATATATAAATAAAGAAACCCGTGTTTCCCTACTCGCTAAGTTTTCTCCACAACCAGCCACAACCACCCACCGGTGGTTATGGTGGTGGATAACCCTTGGTGTCACATCGAAAATATGCGAGTTTGGTGGGGGTGGCTGTACGTGGGTGGGAGTGGGTGATGAAAATGTGCTTTCTAGCACATTGTTTTGTTATGGGAAGGCCGCAAATGCTTCAGATTGTTTCAAAATAGGCGCGCCGACTGTGTCGGTGAGTCTAGAAGGTTCCGGAAAAACCTGCTCTAGAAAGTTCTGCAAGGAGGAGGTTCTAGAAAATTCCCGAAAGTTCTATAATGTTCTAAACTGAGCGGCGGAATGTGTCGGTGTGTCTAGAAGGTTCCTGTTCATTCGATACATTTCTTGAAAGTTCTGGAAGGAGAATGTTCTATGACGATCCAAACAGTGTACTAAAAATCTACGCGTGCGAAGCCGCGCGGGCACAGCTAGTCATATTATAAAAAAAGAAAAATCTAGACCGAAACCTGGAATACTATAAACTAATGAGAAATGGTAGTCAAATAATTACACCAAAATTCGAAACAACGCAAATGCAAAACCATTACATTTACAAAGCCATCAGCTAATACAACGATCTGCCTATCGAGATACGCGGTATAAATAATCGTACAGAAAAAATTAAAAAATTAAAACCTTTTTAAAATCAAACATGCATTCATAAACCGTTCTAAATTAAAAAAATTAATTTAAAAATTTCCTATTATATACATTCTGACTGTCATTATTAACACCCACATATATTAAATCATTCACACGCTAATATTATTTACAGTATAAGAACTAAGGCTCCCTCGTCAGACACAAGAGTTCTCTTTACTAACGAGGTCTACATGATTAAAAAAGCTCAAAAAATATATCAATTTAACAAGTTATAATATTAGGTCCTTACATATGAAATTGGCGTTTTGCCGTACTGGCAAATTTGATCTCAAATATCTTCTCTTTGGTTAGGAATTCCAAATCCTAATTTATACAGCTATTTACTCATGTATTTGTGTTTTGAAAATTATAATACATTTGTTTTTTCCTCAATTGTTTTTTTCTTTGCGTCACTCAGTTTACAAAATGAAAAATTCATTCAAGTTTTATTTCAGAGGTGCATTTCCGAGTATGCAAGAGACCCGGTGCTAACCAACACGGCTCGCCGCTGGAAATGGCGAATACCACAGAGACAGTGATATAAGTTTTAACAAAAAGCCGCACATTTTATTTCCACCATACACCAGGTAAGTTGTAGTTAAGAATTGATTTTTGTGAATTCAGTGAAATTTTTATATCATTCTCTTGTGGTATTTTATCTTTATCTTGTCCCATTTACTTGGGGCCCAGTATAATAAAGTAACAATATTACGTCTTCATACAAATGGCCGATACGACGCCCTTCGAAATCTCGGTATACTTCGGTTAGGGATGGGTCGTCGACGTATTTACCGTCGACGAAACGAGACCGTCCACGTCCATCCATCGACGAGACGATCAACTAGTTGAATTCGTCAACTAGTTGACGCGTCAACTTCGTTT
>JADDOH010002814.1:0-45160 GCA_016648135.1 Agrypnia vestita
AAGAAGTTATCCAAATTTCGAAAAAAATGGTAATCTGTTGGGGCAAGGTCCGGAGAGTACGTTGGATGTCTTAGACATTCCAATGAAGCTCCTCTAATTTGGTAGCCGTCTGTTGTGCAGTGTGTGGTCTAGCGTTATCATGAAGCAGCAGTGGCCTAGAGCGATTAACCAGCCTCGGTTGTTTAGCAGCTAGCTTTTCCATCATGGTTTGCAGTTGCTGATAATAGACATCTGCCGTAATCGTCTGGCCAGATTTAAGAAAGCTGTAGTGAACGACACCAGCACTAGTCACCAAACGCTCACAAGTAACTTTTTTGGAGTCAATTTTCGTTTGGGGCATGGTTTGGCTGGTTCGGCAGGGTTCAGCCATTGCGATGAGCGCTTCCGATTATCGTACAGGATCCACTTTTCATCACAGGTAATGATTCGATTTACAATCCCTTCATTATTGTGCCGGTTGAGTAATGCAACGCAGCAGTCAACGCGCGTTTGTTAATTAGCTTCACTCAATTTGTGAGGTACCCACCTTTTAAGCTTTTTCACCTTACCAATTTGCTTCAAGTGGATTAAAACAGTTTTATCACTAACACCGCAGCCTGCAGCTAACTCGGATGTGGTTTGCGATGGATCCGCTTCCACAATAGCCTTCAATCTTCATTATCAACTTTGGTCTCCGGCCGTCCACGGGGCTTGTTCTGCAGGTCGAAATTTCCAGAACGAAAACGTTGGAACCAAAAACGCACTGTGTTTTCTTTTGCGGCACCGTCGCCATACACATCATAATCCTTCGAGCCGTTTCTGCAGCACCGGTGCCACGGTGGAACTCGAACTCGTAAATAACGCGATATTTCAAGTTTTTCATTTTGTATACTGAGTGACGCAAAGAAAAAAACAATTGAGGAAAAAACAAATGAATTATAATTTTCAAAACACAAATACATGAGTAAATAGCTGTATAAATTTGGATTTGGAATTCCTAACCAAAGAGAAGATATTTGAGATCAAATTTGCCAGTACGGCAAAACTCCAATTTCATATGTAAGGACCTAATATTAAACAAAAATACTGTTAAAATGGTGTATTACGCGTTGGTGCAGTCCCTCTTACAGTATGGTATTATTGGGTGAGGAGGGGCTTATAAGTCCACCGTACAGCCATTAATCACAATACAAAAAATAATTATTAAAACGATTATCAAAAAAACCTTGTGACTATCCTACTGTAAATATATTTCACGAATTTAATGTATCATCACTCACAAAAAAAAAAAAAACAAACTTCCTATGCCAAATTTACAAAGATTATTTTATAAACAAATCTCACCCCTTAGACTGTATAAATAATAGACAAGGGACAAATAAATTACCATAACAACATTGACATTGGACAAATAACATTGAATTAATTTAATTATCGATTTAAATTTTTTTAGGTTATCTGCAAACAACAAATATTCATCATTAAATATTTTTGAAATATCATTCACAAATATTAGAAATATTATCGATTCAAAATGTGATCCCTGTGGTTAATTATTGGTAATTTAGTGATGTTTTGCTCCTAGTTTATAAGATCATATTAAGCAGCGGCTTGGATGTTTTTATTTTCTCTGTTTTTTCTTTCTTGCTGTGTGCAGCTTATTCTTGTCTAAAATAGGAACACCAGACTTAATGTGCAGAATTGCTGAATCAATGGCTGTTCTGTCCGTTACCCCATACCTGTCGGAAATTTTCGCCAATGTGGAAAAATCGATAGTAGCGTCAGGCCCTTCGCCGGAAATTGGTGTTGCAGTTTTGAAAGTGATGTCAGAAGTAGTTGAATCAGATAAAAAGGACGCCTAAGACATTGAAGAATCTAATGGAGTTGTTGTTTTATCATTGATTGATTTTTTAATTTGATTCAATGATGAGTTTTATCTTTGATGTTTTCTTTTCAGACAATTTTCCAATTGTTTTGTTACGGTTGCATCTGGGTTTTGAATCATAATTTTTTTGACATTCACTGATCGTTTCGTTTGCCTTATCATACGCAAGCAGTTTGAAGATCTGTGAAGACTGTCACAGAACCTTCTGCAACTTCTTGCTGTGTTCGAAAACAGCAAGAGAAGGATTCGTTAAAGCCAAGATAGCATCTCGCAATGTCATGCCACAATTTGAGAGAAAATGCGAATTTGTCGCTAATTACTTATAAAGTAGGTAAAACTTTAAATATAGGAGAGTCCTACAGTACCGTCACCCTAAGAATTATTTAGTGTAAAATAAAAATGACTTAAATTATATGTTCAATATTAACTAATTTGTGTTATGAAAGTCTTATGCTTTTAATGGAAATAATAAAATACCGATTTCTTTACAAATAAACAACTTTATTAATAAAATTTGAAGATAATGAAAAATGGACAATTAAAAATTGGTCTTCCAGTACCGGCCAGTATAAAATGTAGTTTAAACAAGGCTATAATCACAAACATATTGATTAGATAATTCCCAAATATTGGCACAAGCCTCATGCACCCAAATTTTGCGATTTTCACATTGTATCTAATTCTCTTTTTGAGATTCAAGGCACAAAGCGCAAATGAATTACGCTACTGCTCTTGCGTCCTTGAGGTGAGTATTCGCGAAAACGGCGATGTACCTATAAGTTATCCAATTATTATTATTATTGCTCTCATTAAACTCGTTGATTCAGCGGTCCTCAATGACAAGCCGATGTGTCTTTTCATAAAATAATAATAATAGATATTTCCCGCAGACATCCTTTCCTTATTGAACTGGTGAGGTAATTTTAATTCTTCGGCAAGTTGGAAAGCGAGTGTAAGAAGTTCCTGCCTGTTTAAAGGCATTAGCCTATTTATCAAATCTTTAACATGTTCTGCCAATACTTGCTCGTGTTCAGATGAAAACTTATTGTGGAAACGACCCATGACAGGCTTAATAGATACCTCTTTCTTGTTTTTAAAAGCACTTATTCTATCATTTAATATCGTTCTAGGTACCTTATACCTATCTACGGCCTGACGCGCGCTCATCTCCTTACTAAATACCTTTTTTACGGCTCTATGTTGGCTATTGGCAGGATTCCAGGTGCTCTTCTTACTCTTCTTTTCACTTTTATCACCTGACATCATTGGTTTAGGTATATCAAAAAAGAAATTAAACCACTTAAAAATGAACTCAAATAGTGGCCGGTACTGGAGGACAATTTTGTGGCCGGTACTGCAGGAAACGGAAAAAATGTCATTTTCGATCAATCATAAAATATAACGCATAAAGCGTGATTTAAAACATGTTTATGATATCTATATAAGTAATCAATACATACCATATAAATTTTGCCGAAATAGCCGAATAATCTCCACTGTTAACCCACCGAACTTTACTTAGGTATTGTACGCATGCAGCGCAAATCTCAGCACTTGACAGCGAGCGAGTTGCGATAGGTTGCCGCCGCGTGGGGCATATACTGATGAGAGCGAACTACATAAATGGTGCGAATGTGTTCAGTGCCAACTGTTGTAGAATTTCGGAAAAAGTAACTGGCCGGTACTGGATGACTTTCCCCTAATTACATAATGACTTCTATTCCTTTTTAATACATCAAAACTAACCTTAAGCTGTTGTTTTCCTATAAAAAATGAAAAATTTAATCAAGTACAATGTTTGTATGAAGAGATAAATTATGGGATTTTTTCCTTAATTTTTCATAACTCCAAGCTCAATCCGGAGTCTACTGTACAATCGGTCACTTTTTTTTTATTCTGGGGATAATTTTTAAGCGATAGCTTTTTACTTGCGGCTTAGATTTTTATTTGTTAACTAGCCGTTAACCCGTGAAAAATCACGGGACGTAATAATAATTAATAACGACTCTTTCGTATAACTTGAGCTGCGCCCTGATTAACGTGTCATACATGAGCGTCCGGGCCTCATTAACGACATGTCATCATCAGTGTTGTTGTTGGTATTCCAGCCTAATTCCATTGATTGACAGACAGACAGACGGACATTCAAAATCAGGATAGTTGATATTTTGCTTAGAGCATATAGACATTTGTTATCTTGCTTTTAGTTTTATTTCCATTGTATTCGAGTTGTTGTCAGTCACTCCGAGATATTTGTGTATACGTAGGTATATATCATATGTATATGAACGTAAAGATCTGCGCGACCGCTGACCCTTGGCCTACGTCAATGGTTGCGAATTTATCATACACTTTACGACGTTTTAAGTTACGTGTCTCTAATACCCTAAAATATAACACCAAAAAAATTACAACAAACAAACAACTAACAAATACCAAAAAACAACTACTAGAACTAACAACTAAAGGAAAATGCGATGCCTGGCCCGAGCTAGATAAACATCAAACGACCGCGCACAAGTATAGGAAGAGGGGATAAATGTCACCTTTGTTATTCGCCGGGTCCTAAAAAATAAGTAGGTATGTAAAATTTGAGTCAGATCGGTCGAACGGTACAGATTTGCATGGAAAATATATCAGGGGAGGGGAGAAATATTGGGGTCAGATCGGACAAACGTGTACATTTTCTGTGTATAGTTTTCTGGGATATGCCGTGAATATGTGACCTCTCTGGCCGACATTTTGGATCCATTGC
Source organism: Agrypnia vestita (assembly GCA_016648135.1). NCBI lineage: Eukaryota > Metazoa > Arthropoda > Insecta > Trichoptera > Phryganeidae > Agrypnia > Agrypnia vestita. The sequence continues at coordinate 4,620 of JADDOH010002814.1, forward strand.
AGGGTCCATCATCATGGCTGATGTGATGTGTGTGTGTTGAAGTGTTGGTTGTATTGCCTTGCAATACCGTACCGAAGGTGTACATTTGTGTAGAGAACAGACAGACATACATTGTTTTATATTAATAGACGTAAACACGCTCATATTGGAATGCAACGATGTGTCAACGAAGATTTCAAGTCAATCGGGCAACTACTTTTCGAGTTTTGCGATCACAAACATACGCAAGCTGAATTTTTATATACGTATGTGTATTATATAGATTTAACTTTCATCTTGGCATGGACATGAATATGTAAATTTGTTTTTATTCACCCCATATTACCGGTATTAAAAAACATTTAATCACTTTTTGGATTTTTAATAATTGTATTTAAAAAAATTGTTTTCTTTTTATAATTAATTATTATAATTAATTTACCGTATTTTGTGTAAATTATACGTGGATGGTAGGTGATTTTTAAGCTAATGATTTATTGCTTAATTGCGAGTTAATTTATATTTTGCTACGTGTTTCACACAATTGAAAATGTTTCTCAGAAAAAATTGGTTATATCACCTGTGTTGGCTTCCATCGGCCAAATGCGTCAGTAATAATTACACAAACCCCGCGACTGCTCGGATACTCGATTGTCGCTGTTTCACGCCAGGTTTTCTGAGTCATTAGGCCACGCGCCACGTGCTTCTTACTTTATCACGCTCCATTTCAGGGTCGAATTCTATCAAGCTCGTGTAGCGACACAAGCTTTCCGAGGAAGATGGTAAATTAAATACCGCACTCGTTCGCGCGAAACTCGCCCTTAGCTCGGACCAGCCGCTCCCCCCCGCCGCCCCTTATCATCTGGGGCCGCCGTGGCTCTCGGCTCTATCTGTCCCTCCACCTCGGCCGGCGCGGACCGCGGTCGGCTGCGAGCGCGCCAAACTCACTTTTCAAACTTCGCGAAAAACGAGTTATTGTATAAACATTTTGAAATACTTTGTGATAAATTGTGAAAACAGCATCCAGAGACGTTTTTTTACATATAATACAATTGATAACGTAGATTATCCGCGAACACAATTATTAGAATAATTTTACGCCATTTTCAAAACAAACGTGATATTATTTTGTTGAATTAATGTAAATGTTTTAAGTACATTAATTGATTATTAGTGTGATTCGGGCGTACCAAAATATTAAAAAAATTATCTTATCTGTTACCGAGGAATAAATAATTCGCGTATCAATCCACTGCAAAAATAATTGCATCGCATCTTGCCATATAGAGAATTGTGTAATTTTGGACAAGATGCATCCAGTGATATTATTCGTCTTCAGGTGTTTCATATACGTGTTTACGTTGATATACAGCTTCGGTTTCTGTTGTTGGCTGTGCATATATGCTTTCACTCATCCGAAGCAAAAATTCTGGCGGGTGAAGCAACGAGAAAAACCTCCGGCAAGTTTGCTGGACCCATCGTGGGGTGTCCACGGATTCATACAACTCGAGGTAATAACAGTTGTTTAAGACACTTAATATTTTCTGTAACATTTTATTATATATTTTTTTATTAATAATATTACAGTGAGTGATTGAGCGCTGTAAGTCCAGACAAATGAAATTATACATTTATGCAAATATTACAACATAAAGAATTATATATAAACATTAAATGTATAAACTTACTTTAATTTTTCAATCCATAGGGAAGAGGGAGTATTCCCTACACCTAAATTTAGGTTGAAATTATGTGATAACTAAAGCATTAAACGTTCAATTAGATACAGTTCATGATGGTGTCTTTAAAAATTATTTTTTTTACCTAAATTAATATATATATATTTTTTTTATTTTAAAAAAAAAATAGAGTTGTGAACACGGAATACGTGTCACATCAATATTCTTACTATTTTCAAACTAAGATAAACGCTTGTGCTATGAAAATAGGACTAACTTGCTAGTCTGGAGTGAGGTTCGAACCCGCGACCTTTGGATCACGAGGCCAGTGTTCTAACCACAAGACCAACAAGCTACTCATTTTTTTTTACTTTTATTAACTTTTATTTACTTTAAAAAAAAAAAAAACACCTAAATTAAGGTTAAAATTATGTGATAACTATAAAGCATTAAACGTTCAATGAGATACAGTTCCACAGCCATTTTAATTGGCTTTATGATGGTGTCTTTAAAAATTTTTTTTTTAAGAAATAGGTAGGTACTTTTTATTTAAAATATTTTAAAAAGTGGAATGTACGGTATTAACCGAATACTTCGGGTAATACCGTACAGCGGCAGTCTAATTACGTACATTCATTTATGTTTACAAAAACTATAGATGTAACCGTCTGGGACCTCTTTGTCCCCGCACAGTGCATGCACCCATTGAGCACAGGTTATGCAACGATATCGGAGTTTATTATTCTTGCCAAATTCTCCACAAATAGTACGTACCTTATTAGCTACGCCCAGAAGTCCCTCATCGTAGTACCTACACTCCATCTTATCAGCGTCGTCATGAAGAACCACTGCTGTAGTATCGTCATCAAAATCGGTTTTGGAAGGGTTAAAAATCTTTCGTTTATAAGATTCTTCATTTACAGCTTCTTTTTGGCTTCTTTTTGATTTTTTCATGACTTTTCATGATTTTTCATGACAAAAAATTGCATAAAAAGTGGAATTTTGAAGGCTAAGGCACATTAGGTCTAATGTCAAGCTATCAAAGATCGCCAAAATCAATATTATTTTACAAAGCAACTGTGATGAATGTACTTACAGTGCAAAACGTCAAACGCGCTCCTAGATAACGATCACCGGCCGAATAGCGCGTGTTGCGTCTGAAGCATTGGGAATAGTAAAGGCTAACGCTAGATAAGGGAAGGTGTTTTTTGCTGTTGTGCGTTTGGTAGCGAAGGGAAAAACTTCATTTCAAAATGAAGACTACAACACACACACGTTCACCAGTTTGAAGACTACAAAGTGTACACTACAATTGTAGTAAAAACTACTTGAAGTGAAGTAATTGTAGTACTACGAAATGAAGTGAAGTAAATGAAGTGAAGTAATTGTAATAATAATGAAGTGAAGTAATGAAATGAAGTAATACTGAAGTAAATTTTTAAATGAAATGAAGTATTTTTCAAAGGTCGCCAGCCAGATTTCTTCGTTCGATTCCAAAAATTTTTCAAACCATTGGGGGGGGGGGGTTGTTACAGATTCCAGAGATTTCTTTGTTTAGCTACATCAACTTCCCAAAACTTTCTTCATGGATCCCAAAATTTTTCAAACCAGGGGGGGGGGGTTGTTACAGATTCCAAAGATTTCTTCATATATCTACATCAACTTTCCAAAAATTTCACGTAAAAAATGCACTATTTAAAATGTGTTTCTCATACTTTCGATAACTTTGAAGTGTATGTACTTTGTAGTGTTCGCTTTGAAATGAAGTGTACTATTTGAAGTTTATACTTTCAATAACTTTGGTGTTTGTAGTTTGTAGTGTGCACTACACATCAAAATGTGCGAAGTGTGCACTTCAATGTAGTGTGGTACTACATTGTAGTAGTAAGTACAGAGCGGACCCATCACTAGTGACCACAAAGTGCCCCCGAGTGTCTAACGCCCGGCACGGAAAGACCGAGCGACCTTCGATTGTTTTCAGGCGCTGTGCGCGGAATGCCACTTTTTGCCGCGCTCAATTTTTTAAACAAACGCCGGCCGTGTAAACAAATTGCAGTACACGCCCGGCGATGATGGAGTCGCGTGAGAGGTGTTCTCGACATTTTTTTTTTCGTAAGGCATTGTCGCCGAACAATCGCACGGTTTATTATTACGGAATAACTCGACAGTTACCTGGAGTTCTGTAATAGATTGTTGTAGACAAAGCGAGGATGTTAAATTGTTCAGGAATGACGCTGGACATGGCGTAAAAGTATTGAATCTAGATGTAATCTGTATATTACCCGAATTAACCGTGCCAGGGCGCAGACCTGCGCTCCCTAGACACGTATGCGAATTCGGCCTATTTTACCTGCGTTTATGGGTTTTTAATGCTTATCATTGGTTGTTTCTCAAGTTTTTGAATGAATTAACGAGTTCTATTTGTCAAGTAACCTCATTTGCCGCGCAAACCGGACGAAAAATCATTCCAAATGTCGTCTTCGAACCGCGCATTAATTGTGTTATTTATTTGTCAAAAAAACTTTTATTTTTAAATAAAAAAAAGTGTTAAAATTAAGTATTTTTATATTATTTGATATACTTCGAACGAAAATATTGGAATACAATATCTTTAATGTTGTTCCTTTCATGGTTTTATTCGATAAACATGTGCGTACACAGTAAATTTCGTTACATCATTAATGAATAAGTAATTATTTTACAAGTAATTATTGATGTCTGTATATTGAGAAATCAGAAACTGCAACTTCTTAGAGATTATAGTTGATTCTATAAAAATTAAATAAACTAACATATGTACCCCATATCCTTTTCCATTATTAATACAATTGAATCATCCACACAGAATAATGTTTATCCTAAAACGAATCGTTTCCAATTTCAATTTCTAAAATAAAAGAGAAAAAAAACGCAACTATCACACCCACTGCCAACGAAGAAACACACTTTTGTGGCAACCATAGGGGTGAAACGCTAAAAAATAAGAAGAAGAAGATTTTTACATGAATATAACCATCACAAAAAAGCGTCTAATAAAAAGCAATCGTGCGTGAAATTGCGCGGCATACGACCGGTTAAAGAATTACTTAGACTTAGAATATACCAATAGAATTAAATACAATTTAATGGACTAAATGTTTACTTATGTTTTGTTCCCCATTAATTATCTATGTTTATTTAATTTAAAGTGTTCTAACTATTGTTCATTTCCCTTTTGAATATGTTTTGATTTTATCCTTTATATTTATTTTTGGTTTATTTTATCTTCTTAGCTTATCTATCTGGTATATTGGTTTAATTATCTTTATTTTACTCTATTATTAATTTGTTAAAGGTTTCTAATTATTATTACTGTTTGCTTGTGTACTAATCATCGTTTATATATCGTATTGTTAATTTATTTTATATTGTTAAATTTTATACTGTTCATTTATCTTAAATATGTTTTATTTATATTATTATTTTTCAATTATTTACTGTAAAACGTGTTTTATGTTAGGTATATAAAAATCCTTTTAATTTTCTTGTACTGTTAAAGCCCACTAGAGCGTTGATTTATAAATAAATAAATATAAATGTATGTATGAACAGTATTGAATCTCAACTTGTATTTATATTATGAAGTATTGATCTTATTTCAATACTTTTAATATTAATACAAGTTGTTAAATGTAAAATATTTAGACCGATAAGGCGAAACGCGTCTCAGAAAATTAAAAAGATAGAACATAAAAATAAGTGTTTTTTTGTTTGCATATGTGCGTCTACCTAAAATTTTACTGTTTCCAGTTTAATTCACTGTCTTTACTCTAGTTATACTAATAAACATCGGTTAAAACTTTTTTTTATATTTACTGACGCCCTATAGGACTTTTACAAACAAATAAATATACATTTATATAATGGATTGTTTAAAGAAAAAAATAATAATGACAAAGTGGTTATCAAATACTTAAAGTACAAATATAAATATATAAAAATAAATATAATATAAAGTAAAAAGCATATAACAAAGCAGAAGCGTAAGGAAAACATAATATAATATAAATTCAAAAAGAAGGTAATAATATAGAGTGATAGCACAAGCTTTGAAAGCAATAATATAATACAAATATTATATAACAGGTAGCTATCTCACTCAACTAACAATCAAAACAAATACAAATCAATTATTTAAGTCCAATTTGACAAATACTAGTAATCTTTCGATAAACCTTTTAAAATATATTTAAATATTATAAAGTTGTTGGAAAAGACGTCAAGTTGCTCGCATCTGTTTGCTAGTCTTGGAAGCCTTTGCAGTGGAGAATTAAAGACGTAGTTGGCAGCTGCAGTGGAGAATTAAAAACCTGCATGACTTCTAGTTACGCGAGACGGAACACGTAAGCAGATACGTTCTAGTATAGCCTGCCCAACATAACTTGGCGTGCGGCAGGATTGGAACTAAAACCCGCCCCGCCCGCACCCGGCGGCAACCCCTCGCCCTGTACTTCAGTACAATTTTGTATTTGCTCGGGAGCTGTGACATCTTGATTACCAATATACACTGAATTATTATGTCCAAAACATCCTAAACAGTCCGGAATGGTGCAAGAACAATTGCCAATGAAGTATTAAAGTTTTGCGAAGCTGAAAAAGCAAATAATGGACCGATATTACCGTCTGATAGTGTGTATATTATAGATATCTCACAGAGACGAAACTGTATTAATTATGGGAAAGTAGGTATAGAAGTCATTTGAGTGTACACAGGACTTATGACCTGTCTTTTTATGGTTGGCTTAAGTGATCACTTTACACAATTGTAACATTCGCCATTTCCACCCATGATAGAATATACCATGCTTATTCATTTTTTGGAAGTTGTATATATGTTCAAATTGCGTGTTAGCTTTCATATATGAGTTGTAAGCGCCTTTTCCTGTGTACACCCAAATGACTTCTATACCTGCTTTCCCATAATTAATACAGTTTCGTCTCTGTGAGATATCTATAATATACACTAATTGATTAATAATGTCTCTGTGACATAAATCCAGCACTGTTCTGAAAGATTTGAACAAACTCAAAATATTCTGAAGTTTGACATGAGTTTGACAGATAGAGCGGCCGCCGCGGAGAGCGCTGTTACCCGACCAAATTTATATTGACACCGGTCACCGGACATTCAGTACATTATGTATTGTGTAATAAATTTACAACCTGGCAACTTCTGTTTCGCGACGGTGGCGACCTCCCTCGCACGCCTAGTTATCGTGGTGGCACTCTAGTTGAGGACAGTCGATAGTACCATTTATTAATTTGTGTAAAAAGATAATTTTTACTTACTAATTATTAGTTAATTTAATTTAGTCATTAACTTTGAGTTTAAAACTATTTACAATTTCCGGTAAAGTCGAACCCTGGTTATCGCTACCAGCCAATGTGGCGGATTGACATAAAAACCAACCAATTTGGCAGACAAGGCGTTCTTATATTATCGATTCAAAGGCGTTCTAAAAATATACAATGAGAATCACAAAACTGGGAAATGTCACATCAGCTGTCCACTGAGTGTCGCCAAAAGAACCACAGAATTGTGAAAATACAGCGAGCGGTCCGCAAGTCGGACATGTCACTGTCGGAGCTGATTAAAAATGATTATTTACGTTGCGCGTACTGTCTCTACCCGAACTCCATCTAGATTTAGAATTATCAACTATCTTTTTAGTATCCAGATGTGGAGAATGTCCCTATGGATTTCATTCGTTGACTTAAATTTTTTTTTTTGCACATTTCATACTTTGGAATTTTTATTTTTAAATATCAATTAAGGTGTTTTTATTAAAAAACTAACTTTTATTAAGTGAGTTAAGCCTCAAAATACGGGAATAAGTAGAACATACTGTTTAAAATCATCTCTTTATACAGGGTTATTTAGAAAACATTAATAACCTCGCAGTACTATATTCCTCACTTGATTATGAGTAGAAAATATTCAAGCTATTGTGACCTAATATCAATAGTTAAGGAGATATGCGACATCAAAGTTTGCATTTTTTTCAATATTTCTGACTTATTTTTTGTAAAAACAATGTTTTACAAAAATTATTATTATTACAAAGACTATCATTACAGTAACTCATATCAATTACGAAAAATTCATTCGTTTCAATACACGTTAAATAAAATGATAAAAACCCCGAATAAATTGCAAATTTAAAACATCATAACTTTATTAATATTGAATTCTTGATTTCCTTAGTAAAGATTCTAGATAATGAAGTATACTTTATACGTATAAAAAACATATACGCGTACCTATAAATATTCATAAAAAATTAGCACCGCCTAGGACACTAAAAACGGTTTTTTGGTCGCGGCCTGTGGATTAATGTTTATATTTTATTGATTATTGTAAATAATGTCCAGTTTGTTACTCGTATAAAATAACAAAGGTTCTATCTAAGTTATTGCCCTAAAAAAATTGCAGTCTAGAGTATACATTATGATATAAATGAATAATAAAAATCCACATTTTCGTAAAAAAAAGCCGAAATATGCATTTGCATATTGCATATGTCCTGCCTTAAATCGCTACACCATTTTTCATACAAAAACGTAAAACCTATGCCGATCGAAATTCGCTTTGTAAAATGTTTGCAAATGTTATTTAACGACGAACAAAATTAAATTGTTGTTCTACCACATACACTACCACACGTAATCATCTTCACAAACACACAAGCACCCAAGACACTGGATTGCGAAGCAAATTATGGTATATTTATGTTATGACAGGCTTAAACCAGGAAGCTTTGTGATGCGTGTTTTGCAAATGCACGACACTGTGAATGTATATAAAGGGTGTACCAGAGCTAGCAGCAGAAACTTGGCCGGTAGATTCCTGACCATGTTAAGAGTCTAAAATGTTAAAGCAACCATGGCCTAATATCAATAGTTATGGAGATATGCAATATCAAAGTTTGCATTTTTTTTTCAATATTTCTTACTTATTTTTTGCAAGAAGTTGAACGTTCATTACAGTAACTTACATCGACTATAAAAAATTCATTTTCTCCAAAATAACTTAAATAAAATGATAAAAACCTTGTAAAAAATAAAAATATTATTTTTTGCAAGGTTTTTATCATTTTATTCGACTTGTATTACAGCGAATGAATTTTTAATAATCGAAATAAGTTACTGTAATGATAGTTCAACTTTTTGCAATAAATAAGTAAGAAATATTGAAAAAAAAAACGCATACTTTGATATTGCATATCTCCATAACTATTGATATTAGGCCATGGTTGATTGAACATTTTAGACTCATAAGATGGTCAGAAATCTACATGTCTTGTTTCTGCTGCTAGCTCTGGTACACCCTGTATTTGTATTTGTACACACTGTATTCTAAATTCTGGTAAAAATGAAATAAGCTCTGGTACACCCTGTATTTGTATTTGTACACACTGTATTCTAAATTCGTGCACTGCAATATTCATAACCAACTCCGAACCATAGAAAGAAAATTAATTACTTACTTTAGTAACTTCTATTTTCGTACTTGCGAGCACTTTCGAGCACTGCGTATCTTTCCATGCTCTTTCGATGATTCAAGGAAACAGTCTGGTAGGAGAAATATGGACAGAGTTATATAATTTAATTCTTTATATTTTATAGATTATAATGTTCACTTAATAGGTTTTATTATATTAAGTTTTATTTATCTACCATTTAAGCACTGGACATTTAATTGGAGCACTTTTCTTTAATTCACACAATTTCGCACTAATTGTCACTTATCACCCGTTTTTATATACATATATTCGCTCGTCTCTTCAACACTATTCACTATTGAACGCTCGGTAGGTACTCTCTCAGTTTACTGTCGCTGGTCACACTGGTCGCCGCTGGTTGTCTGTGGTTTGTCTTTGATTTCGCTTAACTCTAAATCAAGTCCACTTTAAAAAATAAAATACAGATATATCATTACTAGTTACGAAAGCTGTGTATACCAGCTTGTCAATGAGAAAAAAATCAACAGATACCATAGCTATATATGAAAGGTTTTTCATTCGAACATATATATATAGAACTTTCAAAATTTGATACTGTGTGGATGTTCTTACGATGAAATTGGTGAACGTTGCATTGTGTAGAGTGATCGCTTAAGCCAGCTCATAGAGGTTGCGAGTTCTGAGCCATCATATAAGAAGTTGGCATCCACTTTTTTCATATATAAATAAGAGACTTCTATAATTTATCTTTAATAATTAATATTAATATTAATATTATTAATATTTTCAGCATTAACTTTAAGGTTAGACAAAATAACAGAATGTTATTGTTACTTATTAAAAATCACTACCAGATTTACGGTCTACCGGTTTCGAGACGTACCCGTCTCTTCGTCAGGACCAACATTACACTATTACATGTCAACAATCAGTGCATGCTTGTCTCTGACAAGATTAACACGCATGTGAACAATAGTGGTGATAGTTTGACAATACTATGGTTGGGGTGTATAGTGTTGTGAATGTAGTAGTGTAGTATTGGTCCCGACGAAGAGACGGGTACGTCTCGAAACCGGTGAACCGTAAATCTGGTAGTGGTTTTTACAAAGTTTACTAACATTCTGTTATTAACTCTATTTCGATTAATTCTAATTTTTTCTAGAATATTTGGAAGCCTTCGATTATGTGTAGTTCTTATTGTTTACACTGTTGTGACAACATGATACTGTTGATGAAATCATGCTTACATTGCTAAGCTATTTTACACAACTCACTTTTTTTCTTTTCTTAAGGGGGGGGTAAGGTTTTTAACTTTTTTTTTGCATTTTTATTTTAATTTTTTAAATGAATGTACAACATCGCAAAAATATTGTGTCAAAATTTCTAGTCAATCGGAGCAAAATTGACGAAATTATGAACATTTGAGCGATACTCAGACTGATTTTCTATACCTGCTCGGGCAGCTAAGAGACGCGCTCACCTGAGGACTACCGGACGTGCTATTTGTATTGGAAGTGTTTTGCGTAGACAAGGACAAACAGAGGCTGATGATGAAAGCTCTTTGCTGTGTGAACATGGCATCGACGATTATGTGTAAGTATAAAATAAGTGTTGAGTTTTATTTTGAATTTTACAGTGTGCAAAACTTTAAAGCGTGTTCCCCACATCTCACGTTTTCAAAGTCGGTGTCCATCATAACTTCAAAACTACTGCACCGATCCTTTTGAAATTTTGAACACTATTTCTGTACATAATTTACAAGGTAACGCTGGAGACTTTTTTTCAAATTTGTTATTAATTTTTATTTTTTAATAACAAATTAATTAAAAACCCTCCCAGCGTTACCAGGGAAAACCTATTATCTAACGAATGAAGTTTGATTTTTTGATTTCAGATGATCTAGCGCCAAGTTATGATGGACACCGCAATTCTACTTTTTTCCCAGACACGTCCTAATAATTGCTGCCATTGCCGTATCTTTTAATATTTCGTCTTGAAAATTTTACACAATATTCTTCAAATGTCATACTTTAATGTAACATTAATTTTACTAAAGAGATTTTAACAGTGTCGTCACAAAAAATTCACAAAAACATGCCTTTTTTAGTACGAATTAACCTTACCCCCCCCTTAATTGTACAGTGTTATTGATTCCGCCGTTCGCTTTCTTCCAACTTTCGACCAAAGCGTACCTATATTATTTTTACTTATTAATCTTCTAGATCTTTTTAATAGCGTCTTGTTGCTATTGCTCTGCAGACAAACTGTCCCCATTTAGCGTAAAATATGCCAAATTTGTTGTTTTGTTGGCAAACATTCGTTAAATGGAAAACAAACAATGCATACAAGAGGACAAGAGAATATGCCGTGCCAAGAATATTGAATAAATTAAAGACTCAATCATGGTACAAAATGAAGACATTTTAATTAAAGCCATAAAAAGTAAAGTGAAAGAAAACGTTCTCATGAAATTACATATTAGTGAAATCTTAGAGATTATTGTATTCTTATTTTTGTTCTATTTTGGTGTGTTTGTGTGTTGTGGCAAGCACTCTATCTCTCCACTCCTCTCTGTCACCTGCCAGTCTCTTCATTTCTTGGTAAGTGCTCCAATAACCTAGTATATGTAGCTAAGTGTAAGTATTTATTAATAAAAAAAATATATATATACTACAAAGGTACTGATACACATGCTCAAAACATTATCTAACAACTGTACACACTTGCTCGTTATTGGCATACTTATTTTAAGCATGCTCATGAATAAGCATGCTCGAAGCTAACAATAAACACACATGCTTATTACTGGCATGCTCTTGTCATAGAATAGAGCCGCTCTTGTTCAAAATGGTAACTTTGCAAACTGAAACAGGAAATTCAAGTGAACTAATAAATCAAAAAAGTTGTCGAGTTTCCATCCGCACTTTTTGATTTTAGTTTTTATAATTTTTATTGTCAGATTTGAAGTTTCATAAACATTATTCTTGCTACATTATTTTTATATAGCGGTGACCGAATATTTCACAGTCATTAGTGATTACTATAATAAGTTACGAAAAGTAATGTTTTGTCATCTCCCCAATGCGCCATATTTTCTATAGAAATTCATCGAAATAATGATAAGGCCTTAAACATACAAACACCACTTATTACATCCCCCTTCTTACCATACTAGCCCCTCCCAGCAACCACTTTCACTTTCCGCCTGCCCCTCCCCCGCTCCCGACAACTCCCGCCCCTATGTAGTAGATAAAATGTCTTCTAGTCTTAAGTTAGTATATTAATGAAGATGATGCAGTAAGCATCGAAAACGTTTTAATTAATTTATTTAATTAAACTGTCATTGTGTGAAGTAAACAACGTTGTGTTCTATTCATAGTTATTTACAATGAACTTCCACAAAGTTAATCACGAAAATTTCGAAATATTATTATCCCAATTTAAATAGAGATGACAGTTACAAACTATTAAGTATTTGGCGCCCTGTTCTAACGACACTGATTCAACCCTTGACAGAAGTCGTAGTAAAATCCGCCCATGTAACTAGTACATATTGCACACTGGCGACCTCTATTATAGAAGAAGTGAACACTCAAATAGAACAACAACAAAGTGCATATAATTTACGCCCTCGAAAGCAGTAATTAGTCCGCCCTCTACCTCCGCGGGTAAAGGTCGTCCTCCTGATGACGTTAAATAAGAATTCAACGAAACGTCGAGAACCGTTTCTCTGAAAAACTTACGGTTCGTATAAAATATCCGCAACCAGTTACAGTTAAATATGTCTAACGACCGTAATAACAACCTTAACTCTTTAATAAGTTACATGAAGTTACGATGGACGGACGGACAGACAGCGAAATTATAATAATTGGGATAATTTTGTTTTTATTTTAGACTAGCTGTGCATGCGCGGCTTCAGCACGCGTAGATTTTTAGTACACTGTTTAGATCGTCATAGAACTTTCGTGAACCTTCTAGAACATGTACAGGAATGAATGAACATGTACAAAATATACAGGAACCTCTAGACACACCGATACATTCCGTCTTCGAACCTTCTCCTTCCAGAACTTTCTAGAGCAGGTTTTTCCGGAACCTTCTGGACTCACCGACACAGTCGGCGGGCCCATTCTGGAACAATTTGAAGTATTTGCGGCCTTCCCGTAACAAAACAATGTGCTAGAATGCACATTTTCGTCACCCACTCCCACCCACGCTCAGCCACCACCACCAAACTCGCACATTTTCAATGGGACACCAAGGGCTATCCACCACCATAACCACCAGGGGTGGTAGTATCTGGTTGTGAAGAAAACTTGGCGGATAGGGAAACACGGGTTTCTTTATATATATATGTTAAATCGAAGACTTTCACGGGTACAATATGTGTTCTAACTACTTTGGGGGTAACCCGCGTCAAATTCTGGTCGTCAGGACCAGTCGTCTGCCGACGTTTCGAACAGATCTCACTGTTCATCTTCAGGACGCCTTGTCGATGAGCTGCTTCTCCAAAAAGCGTACAACCGTTTGGGTCCGGAGCTCACCGTCAAGTGAAAGTTTGAAAAATTCTGCGTCAGGTGTTTGTGGAGGAGTGGGTTTCTCCAGCGACGCCGTTAATGAGTTTTGCTCGGCTTCTAGTAATCCGTATATTTACTTTATTATCGTCATTATACAATGTTGAAAAGGTTGGATTTTCTAATTGCTTCGGTGTTTTCATCGTGATTTCTGGTTTATTATTATTAATATTATTTGTATTAGAAGTTTGATTATTATTATTAAGAATGTTACTCCATGCGGTCGGAAGTCGAATGCTATATATATATTGATTTTAAGTATAGCTTCTACCGCGCGTACATGAGTACATGCGCGAATCATTTTTGAGGTTGAACATAAATTACGATGAACAAAAGATTTGGATTGAATAAAATAGGAAATGTAACCGGTGTGAAACTTATGCACGCCGCAGTGTTGTTCTGCAAAACGGTCGTATTACATATACATATAATGGTCTGTTTTCGACCCAATTTTATTTTAAACCATGTTGATGCATTCCGCGTGTACTCGGACCACAGCACTTCTTGGCTTAACTTCAACGACTGCGCTGTTTGTCGAGTCGTTTGCGCAAACAAGCTAAAGGTAAATATCGGTACAAAACACAAAATTCTTATTTCACCTTCACCATTAAGGTTCATTGTTTTCAAAGTTTGCATTTTTTTGTGAATCAATATATTTTGCACTGTAAATAAAATAACGTACGGTTAAGAATGTGCGAAGAAGAATGAAGAAGTATAGTATACTGTGGTGCGGTGTACGTATTATAGACGTACCACTATAACTTGGCGTGCCAAGGGGAGCGTCACTGTCGCGTAACAGAAGTTGCCAGGGTGTAAATTTATTACACAATACATAATGTACTGAATGTCCGGTGACCAGTGTCAGAGCCTTCAATAGAAATTTGATCGGGTAACAGCGCGCTCCGCGGCGGCCGCTCTATCTGTCAAACTGTCAAACGGTAATATCGGTACATTATTTGCTTTTCAGCTTCGCAAAACTTTAACGCTTCATTGGCAATTGTTCTTGCACCATCCCGGCTGTTTAGGATGTTTTGGACATAATAATTCAGTGTATATTGGTAATCAAGATGACACAGCTCGCGCTCAAAGATGAGATTGAACTGAATGACAGGGCGAGGGGTTACCGCCGGGTGCGGGCGGGGCGGGTTTAGGGCAGGCAATAGGGCTGGCCAAGAGTACAAAGGGGCGAAGCTATACAGGTGTCTCATGACCTGCCTCGATAATGAAGCAACCACGACCTAATATCAATTGTTATGCAGATATGCGATATCAAAGTTTGCATTATTTTTCAATATTTCTGACGTATTTTTTGCAAAAATTTGAACTATCATTACGATAACTTAGATCGATTTTTATTTATTTATACAGCAGGTACATAATAATATTTTTTTATAATAAATTAAATCAACGTTATTACATTTTAATGACATTATACTCCCCATGATATGAGCCAATAGCTCGAGCTTATGGGAGGAGTTTTTATAAGTCTAATTAAAGTACAAAAGCAGAAACCATTTAGAAGTAGTAATTTTTATTAGACAAAAACCATTTGAGACACGTGGGCAATGTTACAATACATTTTAATTCGATAAGTCAATAGCAATCGTTTATAAAAAAATCAGATAATTTTTTCAAGCTGTTTCCAATTTACAAAAAAGTTTTTTTTAAATTGTTAGATATTTCATTTATAATTAAGTAGGCGAACATTCTTTTCTGTCTCGGACAAAAGTGCGCTGAGTGATTTTTTTATATGTATATATTAGGAAAAGTTAACCACAAATCTTAAAATTAACGTGCAATAGATAAAAAATATTCTATTGCTTGCCCAAAGTAACTTGGCGTGCGGCAAATTTTGAACTAAAACCCGCCCCGCCCGCACCCGGCGGTAACCCCTCGCCCTGTCATTTAGTTCAATTTTGTATTTGGTCGGGAGCTATGACATCTTGATTACCAATATACACTGAATTTATTATGTCCAAAATATTCTAAACAGTCCGGGATGGTGCAAGAACAATTGCCAGTGAAGTATTAAAGTTTTGCGAAGCTGAAAAAGCGAATAATGGACCGATATTACCGTCTGACAGTTTGACAGATAGAACTGCCGCCATTACTGCATGGTTTCTTTAGTGCTGCCCTACCAAATTTCTGTATAATACGACACCGGTCACCGGACATTCTGTACATTATGTATTGTGTAATAAATTTATACCCTGACAACTTCTGTTACGTGATAGGGACGCCCTCCCTCGCACGCCAAGTTATAGTGGTACGTCTATAATTACAAACTTTCACTGATGATTGTTAATGAGTAGCAAAGTGTGATAATTTGAGATCATTTTTGATTACAAAAATTTTGAGAAGGTGATAAAGGAACTAAGGATGGGAGTTATATGGGAATATAAATTGAGAGAACTAATTTGAGTGCGGTTGTGAAATTAATTTTCGTTTTAAATAGTCGAGTTGAAATGTCAATGTGGTTGTGCTTTAAGTTAAATGAATTTGTGGATCTGCATAGAATGAGTAATGTTGTAAATGAAGTGCAACTTCACGGGTGTAGACATTGCAAGGATAATAAAATAAAATAATAATTTTGAATATATCATAATATTTTTTTAATTAATTTATTTATTTATTTATTAACGCCCTACAGGGCTTTTACAAACAAATAGGTAAAGTGTACAGTTATATAATAGATAGTTTAAAGAAAAATAATAATAATAATAATAATAATAATGACATAAAGTGGAAATCAAATACTTGAAATACAAATAAATAAAGATAAATATAATATAAAGTAAAAAGTAAAAAGCAGAAGCATAAGGAAAACATAATATAATAAAAATTGAAAAAAAAAGTAACAATAAAATTATAAATACAATATAAATATAAAAAAAATTAATTAATATAAAATAAATAAAATAATAATAATAAAAAATAAGTTTCTATTAAAAAATTACTAATTTAACTGTAAATAGTTGCGGATATTTTAAACGAACCGTATGTTTTTCCAAGAAACGATTCTCGACGTTTCGTTTAATGCTTATTCAACGTCATCAGGAGGACGACCCGCGGAGGTAGAGGTCGGACTGATTACTACTTTCTAGGGCGTTAATTGTATGCACTTTGTTGTGGAGTGTTCACTCCTACAATAGAGGTCGCCAGTGTGCAATATGTACTAGTTACGTCGGCGGACTTTAAACATACGGTTCGTATAAAATATCCGCAACTATTTATAGTTAAATATGTCTAAAGACCGTAATACTAATCTTAACTCTTTAAAAAATTACTAATTAATAGGTACCACCTCCACCTCCTTGTAAAAAATCACACAAGTTCTGTCTATATTTTAGTCCCCCGGGGCCGTGTGGCCTCTTGAGTACCTACGTAATTAATTGTATAAGATTGAAAGCGCCATTACAATGCAACACTATTATCAGATTTATGTAGGCCATAACCGGTGTCACATTAGCCGACCCCAAAGTCGCCATTTTAATCATCGCGATTATAATTTTACTCAAGGATAAAGCCGCGTAAAATACAAGATTCCGCGATATTATCGAAATAAAAATCTGCGAAGTAATAGTAAATCGCCATATTTATGCGCAATTATGGGCGGCAAATCGACATCTTTTATTGATAATTTATAATTTTAAAAACGAAAAAAAACTCGTATTAGCCGCGAATATAAAAACCAATTCCGATTGTTGGAAAATGGCTCCATAATGTGGTGATATGACGTCGAATAATAATCGATACTCCTTAATTAACGCTTAATTAATGGCTCCAATCGAGACACTGTTACACTGTTACATTCCCACAATGTGAGGTATATAATCTCCACCTGTTTGATAATAAGACATTTAATTTAATTTAATTTCACATGTATTTTTTTAATATAAAAATCTCAACTTACGTTTAGAAAATACGTTCATGAAAAAGTTTTTTTTAAATATGTATATTAACATTAAAAAACCATTTTGAAAATCTCGATTTTAAACTCCCGTCAAAACGCTTATTCAAGTGACGTTAAGCATGACTTTGGTCATCTGACGTTTAACACGTATCAGCAAATTCGCGTAGACGTTCATTCGATTTTTACAAAACAAGTCGGATTTTTTGTACAGTGTGTCATAATGTCAGGGAAAAAGTTTTGTAGATATTGTATGGTACTAAAATGTAGAAATTCTTCCCCGAAAACTGAAAAATGAATCCAACATTAAAGCATCAATTTTCGGTAAGTTATCGGATTTTCCTCCTCTCTTATTTTAAATGTGTTCTTAGATAGTTATTCTATTAAAATAGGTCACAAACACGGCAAAATCCATGTAAAAATCATGCAGACATGAGTAAAAACAAAGCGAAGACGGTGACCATAGAAAATAAACAAATTACAGCAACAAACACCATAGATCACACACGGTTTATCTATAATTCTTGCTAAACAACTTCACGACTAGGGAATGCAATCCCGATCCCGCGGGATCTCGAGGCATTTTACGAGATCAATCCCGAACCGAAAAATCGGACGAGATTATCGGGATTGATCAACATTTTTTAACTTTTGTACGTTTAATTTTATATGTCTATAGAGCTTTTAGTAAGTACTTAAAACTTATGTTCATGTCACATTCAAATAATGAAAATAGCCTTAAATAATATTTTCTGTATTTTATCAACTTGAAACAGTAATAAAAACTACTACTAGTTAGTAGTTTATTTTATTTTATTTTTATTTTATTTTATTTACTAGTTTTTACTCTACTACATTGACTGATTGATGCTTGGAAAAACGCCTACAAAAACTTTAATGCAAGGCATTATCGTTAATTGCCATTAAGCCTTATAAACAAAAAAAACACAAAAGTATCCGGGATCCCGATCCGTGGGGATCCCGCGGGATTGGAAATTCTAATCTCGAGGGATCCCGAAAGGGCAAGGGGATTGCATTCCCTATTCACGACCAATCGTATCGCGTTTTAATGTAATCGTATATTTTTTAAGATTATTAGGATATTAAACATTATCCCACACCGTCGATACCGAGTTACAAAATACAATTTATTTTTTTGAATCAATTTCATATATTTTCATTGATATCTGTTAAATGTGAAATTATTCTATTCTGAACACGGTGTAAGCTTTTTACTCCCTTTATATTAACTCGTGGCGTCTGCTTGCTTGCCGTCAACAAAACCTTTGGATCGATTTTTGACCCTTTTCCCGTGAACAAATCGAGCTGAAACTTGGCAAGTAGACTCGTGGCGACGATCAAGAAGATCTATCAAATTTTCGTTAAATTTTTTTTAATAATTATATTATAATTTCGGATTTTTATAAATTTTATTGTTTTTTTTTTTTAAATTGGAATCATTAGAAAAGTTTGATTAGCAACGGCGGCCCGATAACGTCGCGGAATATTTTCTAAATTTGAATTACTCCGTCGGTATACATAATAGGTACCTCACCACGAATGTCGAAAATTTAAATTGACTGACAAATGTTTTTAGAATTTAATCTTCAAAGCATGAAGTGTCTTATCAAAGCTCAAAACATCTGACGTTTTAGAAATATATTAAATTACTGTAAGTTTAGTGTTATCTTGTACGTTTTAATTCGTCTTTAATTGTTGTTATATTTTACAAAGAAAGGGAGTGTAATAAAAATTTGTTTTTTATGGGTTACTTTTTTTTAATCAATTTCGTATATTTTCATAGATATCTGTGAAATGTGAAATTACTCTATTCCGAACACGGCGTGCGCTTTTTAATATCAATTAGGTTTACTCGTGGCCTGTCGGATATCGGGTAAAAAATCGGCTCTCCGCTCACAGCAGTCGCATTTCAACGAAACTGCACATCCCTACCTCGTCTCACTCGTCTCATCTCATCAATTCACGCCACGTCCGTCCAGTATCGGATAAAGGCCTCTCCTATTGACCGCCACTCTATCCTCCGCGCTCGATCCTTTTGATGCCTGAGTGGCGACCCGTAATGGTGATGGTATCCTTTCAAGTTTTTCACGGGGTGGATCCATTCCCTTTCCAGCCCGTTCCTGCCTGATTAGTCTACGGACTATGTATAGATGTATTCCGCTTTGGTCCTGCGATGGATGCCTTCATCTCGGATTCTACACCGCAAGCATCCACGCTACTCAACCTTAATTTAAAAATCCAGCTTAATTTTTTCTTAATGGTGTTTTGCTACTAAGTAAGTGAGCAGACATGACACTCGTGACGTCACCACGATGGAGTACTAGCTGATGCAAGGCGTTCAAACCGTACTTGGAGGGTTTTGATTTCTGATCCCGACGAGTAACCTCAATCTATTTCTCCCTTAAGGTCCTGAAACACATGCTTATTTTTGAGTATGCTCAAAACTATCATGCTCTAACATTTGCTCGTTATTAGCATGCTTATTTTAAGCGTGCTCATGGATGAGCATGCTCAAAGGTAACAATCAAACACACATGCTTATAATCGGTATGCTCTTATAGAATAGAGACGCTCTTGTTCAAAATGAAATATTTATTTATTTTTATTTTATTTATTAGTTTATTTTATTGTTTATTTACATTTGTTAATACAAGTTACTAATAAATGCCACACTAGGTAAAAACCTGTTCTGTGGCAGTTATTCTCATATGATATTTATGTAATATTAACAAAAGACAATTAAAGAAAGTATAAGCAGAATGAAAGTAGATCAATAATACTAAAGTAAATCATAGGAATACCTAAATCTAAAAGAAAAGAAAATATACATACAAAATTAAGATAAGAATTTAAGTAGTTACAAAAACAAATATTATAATAATAAATATTAAAGTATACTTTAAATTATATAAATCAGTTTTTGCCAATTCAGAGGTCAAGGGCGGATCACTTCTTCAGCATACCTTCTACCTGATATTGCAAACTGAAATAGGAAATTCAAATGAACCAATAAGTCAAAACCCTAAATCAAAAACCTAAAAAAAATATAAAAAAACCTCCCCAGTTTCCATCCGCACATTTTTGATTTTAGTTTTTATAATTTTTATTGTAAGATTTGAATCGTTCGTGTCTTTCTCAATTACCCCCACCATGGCTGTAGCCACGCCCCGTTCAAAAATTGATTTGTTTGCTAGAATAGGTAATGGATAGTTAGTTTGCGTCCTTCCTGATGAAGACACAGGGATATCGAAACCGGTAGACGTAGAGCTACTAGGTAAGTGTTTAATACAAAGTTGTTTAATTAAAATTAATAATTATGTCCAACCATTAAGTTAACGCTAAAAACATTAAAAAATATAATTTTGCTATTTCATTCAGTTTTAAAGCGCATTTCATAATAATGAGTGTGGGCGAATGGCGGTCTTTATTTGTTGTAAAAACAGGTTGCAGGAAGTGATCATATGTGGAAGTGAAGCCTGGAGCTGGCAGAAGAGGAACGAAAGTAAATTGAATGCAGTGGAGATAAGGTCCCTTAGACGTATGTGTGGTAAATCCATGTATGATAGAGTAAAGAATGAAGCTATTAGGATTGAATGAAAAGCTGATCGTAGCATAATACAGAGAATAAAAATAGGGTCGCTCAGGTGGTTTGGGCATGTCGAGCGAATGAATGAGGAAAGAATGGTAAGAAAGATATATGATGCAAGTGTTGACGGCGCCAGAAAGAGAGGGCGAACACGGAAGACGTGGCATGACCAGATTAACCAGATACTGGAAGATGGTCCTGTTAGAAGTCTGAACAACCGTCGAGCTTGCATGCGAAGATGTATGAATGTAGACGAAGCGAAAGTTGTATGTCAGGACAGAAGAGTATGGCGCTCTATCCTCTCTGCCTACCCCCGCGGAGAAACGGCGTGATGGTAAGTAAGTAAGTAAGATCATATTGTTTGGCCCGGAAGCACGGAGATGATGGGATTTTGCCAAAAAATCATTAATCTCACTAGAAGCTCACTTAAAACTCGCTCAAAATTAGATGTTTTAGACGGAGTTGTGATTAAACCGGCAAAGATTCATCAAATATCTAGAAAGTTTTACATCGTATAACTGAACGTCTTTGCCAATAACTGTATGTTATTCAAACATATATTAAAAGGTGTTTTGAAAGATTACTAGTATTTGTCGAATTGGACATAAATAATTGATTTGTATTAATACGTTTATTTTTTATAATAATATGACTTTCAAAGCTTGTGCTATATCTTTTCACTCTATATTATTACATTTTTGTTTTTAAATTTCTATTATATTATGGTTTTATTATGATTCTGCTTTTTATGTACTTGCTTTTTACCTTGTATTATATTTATCTTTATATATTTGTATCTATATTTTAAGTATTTTCTTTTCTCTTTTTGTCATTATTATGTTTACACGTTATTGTTTTTTTTCTCTTTAAACTATATATTCTGTTAATGTACACTTACCTAGCTATTGCGATTATTAATAAATAAAAAAATAAAATAAAAAATTCATAAATGAGCAGCGCTCCCGAGGTAAGTTTACAGTCAATAATGTCAACTAATACTTTAAATAATAAAATCCTTTGTCCGCTAATGCGAGTGTCCACATCAGGTAGTGTGTAGTATGTGTGCAAAAATCAGGGCTGCGAAGTGTTTAAAAGTCTACCGACTACGGCTACGACTCGACGTACAAGCCGAATCCGACTCGGAGCGGCTTTATGCAAGCAAGATGCAACAAAAAAAGAAAAATTCTTTACACGCAGTTCTTAGATACAGCGCCTATCAGCTACAGCGAAAGAGCGCGATTGTATAATTCGATAAAGGATGACTGTCCACATTAATATATAAGGTACTTTAGGTCGACCACAATCAAAAGGCCATTCCATAGCTTTGTCCGGTAAGAAGAAAGCGGGGGAATGTTGCCTGGCAATCCCGTATTACAAGCCTCAATATGATATTGCAAATAGGGTTATTTGTAAAACATTAATAACCTCGCAGGACTATATTCCTGCCTTGATTGTGAGTCGAAAATGTTCAAGCTATTATGACCTAATATCAATAGTTATGGAGATACGCGATATCAAAGTTTGCATTTTTTTTTCAACATTTCTGACTTATTTTTTGTAAAAAATTGGACTATCATAACTGTAACTCATATTGATTACGAAAAATTCACTCGTTTCAATAGAAGTTAAATAAAATGATAAAAACCCTGAAAAATTCCAATTGGAATGTTTTCCAATTGGAATTCGAAGGTTTTTATTTTTTTTATTTGACTTGTATTAAAGGGAATGAATTTTTCATATTCGGTATAAGTTACTGTAATGATAGTAAAACGTTTTACAAAAAATAAGTCAGAAATATTGGAAAAAAAATGCAAACTTTGATGTCGCGTATCTCCTAAACTATTGATATTAGGTCATAATAGCTTGAACATTTTCGACTCATAATCAAGGCAGGAATATAGTCCTGCGAGGTTATTAATGTTTTACAAATAACCCTGTATATATTTTTCAGTTTAAAAAAGGTGACTTACTTACTAGAAAAACTTATTTTGTGTTCATTTTTTGCATCGTAACAACACACATATTTTTTGCGCACATTTTTTTGAATGCGGTCTAGCCTATAACTAGCTTTGCCCGCGTTGAATTCAGTTTGAGACTATTAGAGCATCAGTTAAAAATCCATATAATGTAAACTACTCGTAAAAACAATTTTTTTTAAAGGGCAATTTTTATTTATATAAAATTTTCCTGACGATAAGCAAATTTATTTTGATAAGAATTTAACATTACCTACTTAAATTACCTCCGACAGATTAAAATCAATTTTAAATATATATTTAATCAATTTGTAAATTCACCTTAACATATAGATATATGTCGTCGCGAACTTTTTTATAGGCCTTTTTGAGTTCTCTGTAGAAAGCACTTACTGTTAAAGCAGCATTCGTAAGAAACGTATTCGCTCGACTGTTTTTTCGTCGACTTTAGATGTAAAAAAGGTCACTACGAAAATTCCTTATATTTTAACTGGATAATATGTAGCCTATCGCTACCCTGAAAGTTCATTCTAAATATTGGTGAAAGAATTTTTCAAATCGGATGAATACTTTCGGAGATTACCTCCTATATCCAAACTTACAAACTCACAAATTCACAAACTTTACCTCTTTACTAATTCAAATTCAAATTCAAATTCAAATGTTTATTCAATGTTTAATGTTACAAATGTTTACAGTGTTTACAAAATTAAATGAAGCTTTTTTCATTGTTGTTGAGTGTCTTGGCAGCAAGTAAACACTAAATTGATTTGACGCCCTGCCTGCTACACTAGTAATTTACTGTATTATAGCAGACAGTGCTCTTCCAGTAGTATAATGTTCAAGAATATTTATTATTTATATAACATTTGTGAATAAATCTTATTGCCAATTAAAATTAAGTAATAGTAATAATTAAATGTTTACAATTTAATAATGGTGTTAATTAATTATATTATAGACAAAGGAAAAAAAATTATCTGAATAGGATATTAATAAAATAAAATAAAATAAAACAATTAAAAGTATTTAAAAAGATGACAGTAACAGTAAGACAGTAAGTGACAGTAAATGTTCTTGTAGGAATAGTATATTTTAAATTTAGTTTATATCATGGCTTTTAATAGGTTTTGGGCATGCTTCCTTCCCTTTTCATGCAGCCAGAGTTTCACTTTAGAAGAAAAATGCGCGAGACTATGGCTACATGTTTTAAGTTTAGTGTTAAGAGTATTGAATGTTTTTGGTGCTTGGAAGAGGTGAAATCTTTGTGAAAATGTTTTTTTGAATTTTGGTACAAGATAGTTACTAATAATAATAATAATTGGATAACTTATATAGCGCCGTTTTCGCGAATACTCACCTCAAGGGCGCTTTACACAGAAAAATTATTATCTTACAAAACAACTTACTGCTTATATATTAGTATAGATTGACTGACTGATTTCGGAAGCTGGATTAGTTACTTTATGAACGTATGATACACAAATTACGGACCAATTAAAATATACCATATTTTAAAAAAACGATTCGGAGACAGCCCATTTCTGACTCAGACCCCACAGCCCTGGAAATGATACTGACGTTTGGAAACTGCGTTTACACATAGTATTCAAAAGGAATGAGTTTCCCTAGTATATTCATGCAGAGAAAATTAACTTGTTGACTTACAATGCGATTTAACATTTTTACACTGAGAAAGCGCATACGTCGAGACATGTAATTAGGTTTAACGAATACTTAAAGAATTAGGAAATATTGCAGTATTTTGCAAGTAAAAATACACTTAATTATTAAAATAAAACACAAATCACTATACATAATAATTAATATATTAATTAACACTTTCGACCGTCATTAAGGTACAGATACGCATTCTTCTTTACTGGCATGCTAATGAGCATGCCACTAATAAGCATGCCCTAACAACTGTACACACTTGCTCATTACTGGCATGCTTATTAGTGGCATGCTCATAAATAAGCATGCCCAAAGCTAACAATCAAACACACATGCTTATTAGTGGCATGCTCTTGTCATAGAATAGAGACGCTCTTGTTCAAAATGGAAACTTTGCAAACTGAAATAGAAAATTCAATTGAACCAATAAATCAAAAAAGTTCCCGAGTTTCCATCCGCACATTTTTCATTGTAGTTTATATAATTTTTATTGTAAGATTTGAGTCATTCATGCCTATTAATAAAGTTTTGTAAACATTATTTCTCACTATATTATTTTTACACAACGGTGACCGAGTAATCCACAGACATTCGTGATTCCTATAATAAGTCACGAAAAGTAATGTTTTATCATCTCCCCAACGCGCCATATTTGTTTCATCTGTCGCGGACTGAGAAGATCGCATTGATAATACTAGCCGCGAAGCCCGCGAATGACACAAGCATGCTCATAATAAGCAAGCCTGTTCACACATGCTCCAAAGATACCCCTTCTCATGGTGAATGACAGTGGCATGCTTATAAATCAACCGGCGGTTGATTTTTGAGCATGCCACTAGGTGGCATGCTCATTTCTAACAATGTGCGTACACACATGCCACTAATAAGCATGCCACTGTCAAAGTCGATACTGCGCATGCTCACGTGCCACTAAATAAGCATGTGTATCAGACGCCTTATGTTCGAATTCACGGCTAAAAAGCGAAATTACACGGCTGGAGAAGGGTTCGAACACCTCGGACGCGCAAACGCCAACGCGGCACCCTACCGACTTTGCCACCACCGCCTTTTCATAACCCATCAAAAATATACTACAAAATTACGTATATATATTAGGGCTTAGCAAAGACGCGTATGGTAATTAATGCTATATTCCGTGATTATTCACGGGTGTATGACTGGTACTCATATACCTACTTTTGACTCCACCAAGTATTCCAGAACCATAAAAAAGAAAACTTTCCTCGACAAGTATTAATATCTGGCCAATGGGAGAAAAAGAAGAAAGGCGGGCTGCGCCATCTGCAAAAGTAATTAAAAAAAATAACATGGCGAAATTTAATTGCGGGCTTTGATGTTACAAAAAGTGAAGCCGCGGACAGCGGGACCAATCTTAGGCGGCACCGCGAGCACGTGCTGTTTTATTACTAGTGCTAGCTGTTACCCGTTCAAAGTGACGGAACATTGGTTCGCGCTTTGCTAAGCCCTAGTATATATTTATAGTGTCTTTTCGGCGGTCCGCGGAGAGGCAGCGGACCTTCAAGCCCCACCTCCGGTCGTTTAATTTGTTTTTTTAGCCGACAATTCGATCGAAATTACGGACATTATACGAAGTTACGGGGACAGACGGACGGACAGACGAGCAAATTATTATATTTAGATCCATATTTATTTAAACATCTCTTTTTGTGTAGGTACGTAATATAACAAGTTATTGTTTAAACCTGATGATGAGAGAGACTGCTCCGATCGAAAATATACCAGTGAGAAAATAGCTCAAAACGTGTAAGGCATAAGGTTTAGTTTGGTGAAAATTAAAATAACCATATATTTAGTAGCTACGTATGTTCTGAGAGAGTATGACATGAAAATTTGATGTGTGGATGTTCTTATTATAAAATTGGTGAACGTTGCACTATGTAAAGTGGTAAGTTAAGCCAGCTCGTACAGGTCATAAGCCCTGCGCCACCCTATAAAAAGACTTCCATACATAATTCACATATAAATAGTTTCGCCTCTGTGAG
This sequence comes from Agrypnia vestita, assembly GCA_016648135.1. Lineage (NCBI taxonomy): Eukaryota > Metazoa > Arthropoda > Insecta > Trichoptera > Phryganeidae > Agrypnia > Agrypnia vestita. The sequence continues at coordinate 31,551 of JADDOH010002814.1, forward strand.
ACGTTATAGTAAATATCCATGTTGCACCGCCACCCTGATTGATTATATCACAGATTTATCATCTTAAAGAGGGATTAAATATAATGGCGTATAATTAAAATTTATTTTGAATTGAAATTGAATAAATCACTTAGAAAGATATAGAAAATAAAACTATCGAAGTAATACCGAATAAGCAACAGTAGAGAAATCGAAAAATTCCATTTTTTTATCTGACGAACCATTAAAATGTCGTTATTGACCCTGATAGATGGTCCTAGTGAGAGTACAAATAAAGTGTTAAACATAAACGCTATTTATTATCATCAACTGGGTTAAGATCTTTTTCCTTGAACGAAAAGTCACTATTTGACTTTTATAGGTACATGTAACAAACAAGGTGTTAAATTTCGATGATGTATACATTAACTAGTATATGTATGCACAAACTATGAGTTATAACTAGTATATGTATGCACTAACTATAAGTTATATAATTAATTTATACATTATCGAAATTTACACTTTGTAACATGTATATTAAACTAATATTATTGGCTTCTTCAAAAAGGGCAAAATAATTTTGTGGTGACATTATTTACAAAATTAATAAAAATAAACTTTGTTTTCATCATAATTGTATTGAAGACTTTTTACAAATAGTTATCTTTTTATCTTTTAAATTTGTATTCATGTTAGTAGATACTTCATTATTATTAATTTTCCATATACAATTTTTATATTTTGATTGTCTATACTTCGATGTTTTAATTTAATTTGTTAGTATACAATTGTATGCTAACGAAGGTGCCATGGGCTCTGAAACGTGTTGATATTTTTCAGTACAAAAGTGGTGAAAATAAAGTTTATTTTTATTAATTATATTAATATTATTAGGAACATTTTTATCTAAATACCTTATAATATTAGTAGTAGACACCTTATAATATATAAAAGTATAAACTTACATATATGATAAATTATATAGGAATGGCTAATAACATTGAAAATAGTCGAATTGTCGCTACACCGATAGCGCAAATAATTTTGTTAGCGATAATCCTCAGAATTTAAACACATTCATTTCATCTAACCCTTAGGTTTTCGGTAAGTTAACATTTGCAAATTAAAATATTAAGTTGTTGAAAGGCGTATAACTATAACTATAAACATATTTCTAATTAATTAGTGGAGATTAACACAATTATGACTAATCTTAAAGAAGCGATAATTTTCTTCGCGGAATAGACTGGTAGACATTCGCCTTGTGATAAAATATATCTTTTGTTCAAAACACCAGTGTGTTATCGTAGTTACGTTAGCGTGTGAAGTATAAACAATGTTGCACGGTTGCATCTTGCAATAATTGCAACAATCATTTCTTCGGTCTTCCAGCACGCATTTTACAGGATGTGTTATAAAAAATGCCGCATCCCGTACATTAAACATGGTCTACGCGCACCTGGAATTATATCGAAGCGTCATAATGGCATATATGTTAGCAGCATGCAGTCGGTACTTTGAATTAAGCGTGCGAATGCGCATTCTATCCGGCTATGTTCCAACGCAAGGCATGCAACACAGCTCATCGTTTTTTTTATGCCAAAGAGATATACCTTATTTCGAAATTTTCGTGATAATGTATTTAATAATTAAACTAAAATAATTTGAAAATGTAATATAATTCTTAATTTATGTGAAGAAAGAAAGTTCAGACCCGCGTTCTACACAAACAACACCATTAAGAAATACATTTTCAATAATAAAATTAAAATAGAACATCTAGATAATAGTGGAGTTTATAAAATTAACTGTGGGAACTGCCAATCATGGTATATAGGACAAACCGGAAGAAAAATAAAAACGCGAATAGATGAACATTTTAAAGGGATAAAAAAATTCGATATTAATTCAGAGATGGCAGACCATGTGAGATCAGAAGGACATCACTTCAAGTGTGATAACGTGGAGATGTTGCATGTATGCATAAAAGGAAAGAAATTGGACACCTTGGAAAATATAGAAATTCACCTAAATGATGATAATGCCTTAAACATACAAACACCACTCATTACATCCCCCTTCTAACCATACTAGCCCCTCCCAGCAACCACTTTCACTTTCCGCCTGCCCCTCCCCCGCTCCCGACAACTCCCGCCCCATGTAGTAGATAAAATGTCTTCTAGTCTTAAGTTAGTATATTACTGAAGATGATGCAGTAAACATCGAAAACGTTTTAATTAAACTGTCATTATGTGAAGTAAACAACGTTGTGTTCTATTCATAGTTATTTAGATATAACTTGTTTAGCGCCCACACAAGCACACACAACAATTTTTTTAAATAAATTTGTGGGTAGGTAAGGTACGTACCTACCCAAGTATCTAAATACAATAATTTCGTTGTCCGTCCTTTTTTCTGTCTGTAAATTCCAGTAACGTCCTTTTTTAAAATTTTTTTCCTTTTTTCATTTTTTTTTATTTTTTCCTCTTTTTCTCTTTCTTTATAAATAAATAATTCTCTATTCTTGAGGAACCGACATGTAAAAGTATGAGTAGCTTATTGGTCTTGTGGTTAGGACACTCACCTCGTGATTCAAAGGTCGCGGGTTCGAACCTCAATCCAGACTAGCAAGTGAGTCCTATTTTCATAGCACAAGCGTTTAGCTTAGTTTGAAAATAGTAAGAATATTGATGTGACACGTATTCCGTGTTCGCATCTCTTTTTTTAAAAAAAAAAACAAATATCTTTTTTGTCGGGTTACAGTTGGTTCAATAATAATTTTAATCGATTCAGAATGTATGTGAGTATCAATCAATTCAGTATAAATTTGAGAATATATTATTTTTTGATGTTTATAGCGTTAACTTTGTGGTTGAACATAAATATTTATTTTAATTAAACACTTAACTAGTAACTCTACGTCTAGCTGTTTCGATACCACTGTATCTTCATCAGGACGAAGATAGACATCAGATGAAGATATTGTAAGATACAAGAAGTTGTATCGAATAACTGGTAGAAGTAGAGTTACTAGTCAAGTGGTTAATACAAAGCCGTTTAATTAAAATTAATAATGAGAATATATTCTTTTTCCTATCACTATTGACATGCTTTCACCTGGGTATCTGGGATAATATTAAATATACTAAATATATATGACAACATTCCGTCAAGCTTTTTGTTTCGACCGACAGCATCGACAGTACCATCAGCGGGCCGTCTGCAGACGAGTCTGGTATCAAGTACACGGTGTACCTCAAAACGTGGTACTATTCCGAAGGAGCATTCCTTATACACAAAGAATGGTAGGGCACTTTTTAGTAGCTGGCTATTTTTACACGAGCTAGGATGGTATGGTGGCGATATAACAACTATACGGAGGTATTATGCTGGTTAGGTATTTATTTACTATTTATACGCTAGCAGAAAGTAATCGGCTTATTGCCATAATAAGCTTTAAATGATGTAATGTTAGCTCGAGTAGCTTAAGGTGCTTATAGCAAATTAATATAATTGTGTTCCGCAGTATATCGCTTATATAATGTAAACAATCCTCTCTTTTATGCATCACTGAACAGCGAAGGGCGCACTCATGTTTATAAGTAAATTTTTATGTTAAATATATCAATTTAATCATGGTTGGAGAACATTACCCAACAATAAATATTTTAAGATTATTTTTATATGAAAGTACGTTCTAAGAACACAGTAAATGGATTTGCTCCCCAGAGGAATAATTAATTAACTTTTCTCGCATATAAATAGCTTCGTCTCTGTGAGACTTCTATAATTTATCCTTAATTAATAAATATTTTACTTAAATTAATATTATACAGATAAAATATCATTTTTACATCACTACATTCACCTTTCTTTTATTCTAACATTTAAATTCTTTCGTAATTTCATTATTAAAATACTTTAATTTTGATGTAGTGATAGTCCAACATTTTACAGTAAATAAAATGAGTACGAAATATTGGAAAAAAGCTTCTTTGATGTCGCTTATCTCTGTAACTTTTGAAATTTCCCCAAAAATGATGTTTTCTATTTAAAATTGAATAAAAAGACTTCCCGAAGTTTTTGCTAATAGCTACAAGATACCTGTACCTTGATACTCCTATTTTATTTTATAACGCTTTCTCATATTGTTTATGATATATTAATTTTGCATTTTATTCATTATTGCATTATTATATATTATACGCACGCAATGAGCATTTATATTTATATCATTTATGCAATATCCAAAAAAAAAAATTAATGTTTTGAATGCAGTCACCGAGGATTACTAATTTAGAATGTAATGAATTATAGATTTCATGCTTTTATCAGTTCCAAAATCATGTTTCCTATAAGTTTATTGGCTATATTTCCAACACGATCTCAAATTCAGTACAATTTAAATTAATAATCCTCGATAATTGCATTACTTTTTTTGACATTGCTGCCTACGCTTTATATCACACAATTGTCGTATTATAACAAATTATCTATATATTATGCGTCTGTTTTAAAATTGACAATGGTTCTTAAAATATAAAATTAAAAAAATATTGAAAATCTATCAAGTTGAGAAAAAAATTAATCCTTGATTTAACTTTTGTGTATTCTAACAAATTTCAGTGTATATTTTCATCTCATTTTATCCCGTTTTATATAGTTGATTAGTAGTTGAAATTAAATTGATATTTTCCATATGTTCCTTTATATCTTTCTTGTATATATATATATATTTGATGACACTGCCTCGCCGACACCTTTGCAGCATCCATTAAGATGACTTGCACTTGTACGCGCAAAGTCAAACTACTTATTATTATTATTTGTTACAATGCAAACTTCCTCGTGAGCTCACGCCTAAAATTAAACCGCAGAATACAATAAAAAATGTCGTGTGAAGAGCACACGTCTTTCTCGTTATTTTTTCATTTCGCCTTAACGAGGTCCCCGAAGCGGTACAATAATGGGAAAACATTAAAACGCAGCAAATAGTATAGAAAATACAGATTTGAGTAAGTAAGCAGTATCGACCTTCTTTAGACCTTGCTTATTAGTGGCATGTGTGTACGCACATTGCTAGTAATAAGCATGCCACTGTCATTCACCACGAGAAGGGGTATCTTTGAAGCATGTGTGAACAGGCTTGCTTATTATGAGCGTGCTTATGTCATTCGCGGGCTTCGCGGCTAGTATTATCAATGCGATCTTCTCAGTCCGCGACAGATGAAACAAATATGGCGCGTTAGGGAGATGATAAAACATTACTTTTCGTAACTTTAGGAATCACGAATGTCTGTAGAATACTCGGTCACCGTTGTGTAAAAATAATATAGCGAGAAATAATGTTTATGAAACTTTATTAAAAGGCATAAATGATTCAAATCTTACAATAAAAATTACACAAACTAAAATCAAAAATGTGCGGATGGAAACTCGGGAACTGTTTTGATTTATTGGTTCACTTGAATTTTCTATTTCAGTTTGCAAAGTTTCCATTTTGAACAAGAGCGTCTCTATTCTATGACAAGAGCATGCCACTAATAAGCATGTGTGTTTGATTGTTAGCTTTGAGCATGCCACTAATAAGCATGCTAGTAATGAGCAAGTGTGTACAGTTGTTAGGGCATGCTTATTAATGGCATCCTCATTAGCATGCCACTAAATAAGCTTGTGTATCTGTACCTTAAGGAAATTTAATGGCATTCCACGTACATAATGAAAGATTACTATATTAAACCAGTTTTGAACCGCTCTATTACTCGCGATGGATCGTTGTAAGCTGTAATGATCGGTAAGATTTACGAGCCGGGCATTGTCAGGTGACATGTCGTCTTCTTCTTCTTCTACCCCTTATCCTATTGGGTCCCTGCACCGGATAAAAGTTCCAACTCTTCCTATCTTGGGCTTCGCTATTCATGTCAGCCCAATCTCGCTTCGCAGCAGTCCTACAACTGTTTCCGACAGATCCTCCTAGGGCGGCCCCTTGGTCTCCTGCCTTCTGGTCTTGCCTGGAATATCCGCTTTGGCAGTCTATCCACCGGCATCCGCAAAATATGCCCCAGCCACCGTAACTGTTGTTGTCAATAAAATCAAAAGCGCGGGGTTGACATACCAATTAGTGTTACAAAAATGTTCTCAGGTTTTTGTGGCTGTTCAAAACCTGGTTTGAGTTTTCTGTGAAATGTTGTGTGCTTTCTGTGTCGCACAGTATTGGCACATAATGAGAGATTTTTAATATTTTTTAAAAAAATGAGGGTAAACAACATTGTTTTATTCCACTATATTTATTTTGAATTGTTAGAACGTTTTCGGGATTTCTCCCATTGTCAATAACAACACGTTTACAACTAAATTAAAAATAATTCGGGACAGAATTTATAGGGATTGGGTGGGTGTAATGGTGGTGGGGGTTGGGGGTGGGGTTAGAATGGATAGGAGCGGGGAGGTTATGGGCGGTATCTGTATGTTAATTATATTTTTATTATTTATTTTATTATTATTTATTTCTAAAATCTCTAAGATGTCCATCTTTCTTCCTTTATTGCACTCATATAATAATTTCGAATCAAACTTATGTCCCTCCATTCTGGCATGCTCTGCCATTTCTGAATTTAAACTAAAGTTTTTTACGGCTCTTTTATGTTCCTCGAGACTTTCCTTTATTTTTCTCCCACTTTGTCCGATATAAACCGCGTCGCAATCTCCACAACTTAATTGGTAAACTCCGCTTTTATTTTCATCTGAGATTTTTGACTTATTGTTTAATAAAAAACTTTTGATACTATTTTTCGTATAGAACGCGGGTTTGAACTTTTTGTCTTTGCATGAATTTAATACCCTCATTTTTTTTTAAAATATTAAAAATGAATTTCCACAAGGTTACAAACAAAAAACTTGAACATTTAGAGATTTTTACGTAGTGATGTGAATATACAGCTTATTTAATTCTAGCCATCGTTGGGGTTTGATAAAAAGCGCCCAAGCTTTTATCGCTCTTAGTATTATGGTCTATAAAAGCTTGTAAAAGTGTAATTTTAACAACGATACGATAATGTACGATTTAATTATGTAATATCGTTTAATTATAGTGTTTTTTAGAGGTTTGTTTTTAGAATAAGAAACTTTTTTTTTCGGAGACAGCCAATTTGACAGCTGACAGCTAATTTATGCTCAGTTTGGTTTGTCATTTCACCATTAATACACTTACGATGGAATAATAAATTATGAGAGCACCTAGCTTGGAAATTGCGTAAATTTATCTCGAAAATTGTAACATCGTAATCATATTTAAAAACTAATGGCATAAGATTATCTTTCCAATAATCTTATGCCATTAATACGAATAATAAAGTCGATACCGTGTCCATTTCTACGATTTTTATGCATTTTATTTCGTTTTGAAGTTCTATACAAAAAAATATCCCATACAAAGTGATGAGTTTTTTGTTTATTCGTTTTAATATGAAAAAATATTTATTTCTCAATAGCTTACTGTTACTCTAGTTTCACTGTGATACATACCACAACTGCTCAACATCCCTACACATTTAGAGGTATAACGAATTGCTGGTTGAAATGAGGATTAATTAAAGGAAAAATTATGAGGCATTTAAGAAAAACATTAAAAAATACCTTAAGAGTTAATTAAATTTTTATTTTATTATATATGTAAGCTACCTACTTATTAATATATTGTGTATACATTTTATTATATAATTCTCTAGAATAATATATATATATATATATATATATATATTTTTTTTTAATTTTTATTATTATTTTTTTTTTAATAGAGATGCGAACACGAAATACGTGTCACATCAATATTCTTACTATTTTCAAACTAAGCTAAAATGCTTGTGCTATGAAAATAGGACTAACTTGCTAGTCTGGAGTGAGGTTTGAACCCGCGACCTTTGGATCACGAGGTGAGTGTCCTAACCACAAGACCAACAAGCTACTCTTCTTCTAAATTTAAATTTAATTAAATTAAATTTATTTTATAAATTATAATTAAATTAAATTTAAAATGTAATGATACTCCTCTCGTACACACAAGTTTATGTCACTCATGTAGAAGAGAAATATCCACTTTAAGTATCTTTATTGTAAAAAAAATGTTTTTGTAATAAATTTTAATAATAATAAAAAAAATTAAAACTGTTAGGTTGGCGTGTCGTAACTTCATGGTGTGAAAATACACTAAAATTTTACTCTCAATGCGCCTAAATAATAATACCAGTTTGACGCGTAGTTAAACTTAAAAATAGTAGGAATATTAATGACATCTATCGTCGAAAGGCTCAAAGGTGAAACCTTTGTTTTTTAAAGCAGAAATTTCCAAATGAACCAAATTAAAACTTGATATCGGTCAAAAGTAAGTGTTACTGTTCACGTCTCTCTTAAGATCCATTCACCCCGACATGGCGACTGTTTAATAAACGGAGTACAAAATTAACTATGCAGATTCGGAGTAGAAAATTACTATAATAATAATAACTATGCAGACTTCGGTTGGCGTGTTCTGGTGCAGAAACGAAGATAAGTTTTAATCGTCATGGTATTTAATGCCGCAGAAATCATGATTAAACGCTGACATTTTAATATCACCACTGCTATATTTCGGTCCCTGAACTCTGCATAATGAATATAATAATATTTAAAATACTGCAGAAACGGAAAGAATTACACGTAATCGAGAATTTTACAACACTGCACATTATATAGAAATTAGAAATTGCCGGTGGTGTCTGGAATACACGGGAATAAACTAGAAACTTCTCGGTCATCTCGAAACTTACATTCTCTATTTAAGGAGCGCAAGGACGCTGCGCAGATCAGTGGTTTATTGTGATTTGGCGATCCCGTAGAAACAAGCGGCGACGCAGAGTGACCAACGACAGTAAATTATGAGAGTACCCAACGGGCGTTCGGAAATAAGTGCGTTCCCAGGCGTATAAATACTTCAGTCTCTGAACCGTGCATAATGAATATGATAATATGTAAAATACTGTCGCATGATTGTAGAAACGGAAAGAATTACACGTAATCGAGAATTTTAAAACATTGCACATTTTACAGTAAATTAGAAATTGCCGGTGGCGTCTGGAATACACGGGTATAAATAAGAAACTTCTCGGTCATACTCGAAACTTATATTCTCTATTTAAAGGGCGCAAGAACCGCTGCGCAGATCAGTGGTTTGTTTTGATTTGGCGATCCCATAGTGACCAGCGACAGTAAATTACGAGAGCACCCAACGGGCGTTCGGAAATAAGTGCGTTCCCAGGCGAATAAATATTTCAGTCCCTGAACCTTACATAATGAATATGATAATATGTAAAATACTGTCGCATGATTGTAGAAACGGAAAGAATTACAAGTAATCGAGAATTTTACAATACTGCACATTTTACAGTAAATTAGAAATTGCTGGTGTTGTCTGGAATACACGGGAATAAACTAGAAACTTCTCGGTCATACTCGAAACTTATATTTTCTATTTAAGGGGCGCAAGGACGCTGCGCAGATCAGTGGTTTATTGTGATAGTTCGGCGATCCCATAGAAACCAGCGGCGATGCGGAGTGACCAGCGACAGTAAATTACGAGAGCACCCAACGGACATTCGGAAATAAGTGCGTTCCGAGGCGTATAAATATTTCATTTCCTGAACCTTACATAATGAATGTTATAATATTTAAAATACTGTCGCATGATTGTAGAAACGGAAAGAATTACACGTAATCGAGAATTTTAAAACATTGCACATTTTACAGTAAATTAGAAATTGCTGGTGGTGTCTGGAATACACGGGAATAAACTAGAAACTTCTCGGTCATACTCGAAACTTATATTCTCTATTTAAAGGGCGCAAGAACCTCTGCGCAGATCAGTGGTTTATTGTGATTTGGCGATCCCGTAGAAACAAGCGGCGACGCAGAGTGACCAACGACAGTAAATTATGAGAGTACCCAACGGGCGTTCGGAAATAAGTGCGTTCCCAGGCGTATAAATATTTCAGTCCCTGAACCTTGTTTAATGAATGTGATAATATTTAAAATACTGTAACATGATTGTAGAAACGGAAAGAATTACACGTAATCGAGAATATTACAACGCTGCACATTTTACAGTAAATTAGAAATTGCGTGGTGTCTGGAATACACGGGAATAAATAAGAAACTTCTCGATCATACTCGAAACTTAAATTCTCCATTTTTAGGTGTCGCAAGAACCGCTGCGCAGATCAACAGTTGACCAACGACAGTAAATTATAAGAGCACCTAAAGGACATTCGGAAATAAGTGCATTTCCAGGCGTGTGAATATTCTAAGACGAAGTGTTCCGCAGACGAGTGATAATTGCGAAATTATTGTGAATAAAATAATAATATCTAATAAATTAAGCGTTGTTTGGATAAGAGTGGCATCTATGACATAACATGCAATGATTGTGATGCTATGTATATCGGACAATGTGGTAGAGATATAGGCACAAGAATAAAAGAACATCTAAGAGCATTCAGAGGACTATCCGGATACTCTGAGATGGCGGACCACTGTATTGAGCATGACCACTTGTTTGACCAAAATAATGTTAGGGTCCTACATCTAGAGGCGAAGGGTCGTAAACTGGATGCTCTAGAAATACTAGAAATTAATAAAGCAATCAAAAATAAAAACAACCTAATAAACATTCGAATACCTGCGTCATCCCCATTGTTAAAATAAGTATTATTGTATGTAAAAATTAATTACTGTTGTATATGTCAATAAATAACTACCCTCGCCCCCCCCCCCCCTCTCCGTCATCCCTTTACTTTCTATTTGTCGGCCATATTGATTTACAATTAGTTTTAATATTGCCTCTGAAGATGATGGTTGTGTCCATCGAAAGCGCTTAGGCTTATATAACTCAAATTAGTGGAATAAAACGTATAAATCATTGTGTGAGTAATATCTACTTAAATTAAATTCATGTTTGGTGATTAAATAAAACTTTAATTAGCTTCAAGTGTTTGTTTTGTCTGCTTGACCCATGAAGGTCTCTTGGCGGACAAAAAGAGTATGCCAGAAGATTTAACACATCCGTCGCAAGCTTGCGGACTGAAAGTGTGAACGATGGAGAAGGCACGGAGCTGTGACTCTATAAACGGATGTGGCAAAGCAAATAGTTGTTTATGCAAGGTGCAAAAACTGAGCACACACAAGTCATGGCGGACTGCGACCACTCTGCAAATTGCATCTCTGGCATTCGTTACATTGTGAACGGAGTAACAAGAATACTTTTAAGAAAGAAATTTAAGAAAAAATTAAATACTATGTTTTAAACCACTTAATTGCTATATATTTTTTGTCAACTAGTTTCGGTTGGACTCAACCTTCTTCAGGACAATTAAAATATAGACTAATCTAGGAACAGAAATTTATAAAGGAGGAAAGAAAAAGAGAGAGGGACAGAGTGTCAACTAGGTGGGGGGGAAGGAATGGGAGGAGTTAACTGAAGATAGAGGGAACAACTTTAAAATCGGACTATTAGATAAATTTATTTGTTTATTTATTATTTGACTATTATTATTGATAGCTTTATTAATTTCTAATGCTTCTAGATTGTTAAGTCGCAAACCTAATCCGTTTTTGTGTAAAATTTTTGGCCCTGTATTATTATTAAATGTGTGATTAAAATTAATTAGATGTTCGGCAAATTCAGAAAAAAAACTACATTTGTTAAGCATTTGATGTGTTCTTTTATTCTAATATTTACGTTTCTCGATGTTTTACCAATATAGAAAGCTGGGCAATCATTACAGCTAAGTTTATAAATACCAGAATGGTTTAATATATTTTCTTTGTCTTTAATTTTAAGAAAATGCAATATTATTTCGTGCATGCGATGAAATTTTTACCGACCAGTAAAAATTTACTTTATTTTATTTTATTTATCATTTATTGGTTTTCTTACAGCTATATAATTAATAAATCTTGAAAAAAAAAACAATTATTGATGTACAGAGTCTTGTGCCAATTACAATAAAATACATATATACGATAATATTATACCAGGATCGATAAAAAAATAAGAAAAAACAATATGTCAAATTGTGTTCACATGGAAGAAAAATGTCATCGCGCGAGTTTATACATAAGGTATTTTGTAAACTGCTCAAAACTTAAATATAAAACATCGAGATCTGCAAAGGCCGTGTCATAGGTATCTAGAACTCTGTTAATAATACAGTTTTTACCGTAGTTATTTCTGCAATGATTTAAGTGGAAAAGGCGTGGTGCTCTTGTTCGTCTCTGCGGGACATTAAAGTGTTTCGAATTTAAAATTTCAGGTGAATCTATGCGATTATTAAGAACCTATTTTGTAAAGGTATTTCATATCGCTTCTCGTTCACCTGTCATCAAGAGTAGTTATCTTGTAGTAATTTAACAGAATGTTCTTATTTATAACCAGGCTTTTAGGAACGTAGTTATGCAGAAATGCGCCAGGCCACAATTTTGGTTAAAATGAGATATTGATGTCATCGGACGGAGTAAAGTCAATTCAATGTACTACTAAAACCAGCCAAGCCACTTTCAAGCAAAAATTCACAGTAATCGCCTTCCGAAATATTTATTGATCGCGAAAACAACATTTTAAAATCTACAGAAAGCGCTCACACCACTTAAAACACTCTATTCCTCAAAACACATTCACAACCATTAACATTGTTTCCCGCAGTCACTCTCCTTTCGATATCATTCTAAGCCTTGCCGTCTCTACTAATATTGAAAAATATTGAAAAATTAGATGTCGCATATCTCGATTAATATTAGGTGATGGTTGCTTCAACATTTTCGACTCATAATTAAAGCATGAATATAGTCCTGCGAGGTTATTAATGTTTTCCAAACAACCTTGTATATTAAAAAAGATCAGGATCTATGTTGAAGAAAACCACACGTTGAATTTAATAGATTTGATCTTTGCACGGGGTATATAAAGTAAAGAGAAACCTCAAACAAGTTGGCCAATGACTGAACGGAATATATTTATTGTTATTTAATGGCCGTAATAAAATATGGCGATCGTGAAGGCTAATGACGTGTATTGCAGTTGTTAGACGAAAGCCTTTCCTGTTATTAATTGCAGGTGCTTTTACAGCGGGTAATATCCAGGCATTATTGCGAATATCAACACGGACACTCTTCACGAAAATAGGGTTGGCACAGAGTTAAGAATTAATTCCTTAAATTGAAAAGACGAAAGGACAATAATAAGTCCCGCGCGAGGTAAACGAATCTCCAAAGGGTCATAAGCCATGTATTCACTAGGGGACAAATCGCGAAACATTCCGCTCGACATGTCGCAACAACATCTACGCTCATGTTTCGGGGACAATGACGCGGTCAATTGACGTGCACACACCGGGACTCGCATATCTTGTCGCGGAAATGTCATCCGATGAGGTTATGGATGACAGCTGCGGTATCACATTTGGCGAAAACGGGGTTCCGCGCAATTCGAAATGTTTTTTTGGGTCGCAATTTCAAATTAACGAGGTTTTACTGTAGTAAATTGAATATTATTAAAAACAAGGTCCTTTTTGCAAATACTTATTGTTTTCCAGACGTCGCGG
>JADDOH010002815.1:0-29016 GCA_016648135.1 Agrypnia vestita
TTATCCGACCAATAAATGCTAAACGAGCAAACGCCCCTGCGGAATTTTGCACCGAGTAAATCTATCGACGGTCAGACCGGAGACTAATCCAATTGGACGCCGACAACCCCGACTGTGCGGCCGGACCTAATCACGAAGGGTTAACAATAATTTTAATTTGATACGAGGAGTTACAAATTGTTGCTGGCTACAATTCCAACAATCGTACCCCTAGACTAATGAGCTTAGGAGGACCAGCCGCCTGTCACTCCAAACGGTTGAACGTTACGTTCAAGAAATGTAATCTTTGAGCATGTATACATTGTAACATCTAATAAAATACTTGTTTTATGACCGTCTTCTGGTTCCGGTGATTTTCCACAGGCATACTTTATTAAAGTTTACATTTTTAATTGCTCTATGTCCAGCTAACTCTTTCCAACCTTCTCATCAATCCATTTCTCTCTCTGGCCAGGTTTCACTTCCTTATACCGATATTCTTGACAATGAACACTACCAAAATCGACAGAACCAATGGATAGAACCATGATAGAACACATTCGTAGGAACCATGCACACCTCATTAATATAACTGAGGGAAGAAGAAAGGGAGGATGGTCTAGACTAGTAAAAATACATCCGTTAAAAAAAAAACGCAGATATCCACATGTACTGGATGCTGTACGGCACGTCCAGAAGTTGCATGGTAAGCATTGCATCGACAAGTGAAAGAAGTAATATTTAAATACGAAAAAGAAGTAGAATCGTTATATTGTATTAGAATTCTCTATTCATTCCTTTCGTAAAATTTCAATACTATATTGAAATTCATCGCGTCGTTTCCTATTTTTATAAAAGCTATTTACGTTAGAGAGTCATAGCTGCCTAATACATCTCGGAAGTGAAGTTGTAACATTGTGCTCTTAAACAATGCGATAATTACTCGCCACAAAAAAGATTTCCAATTTGATTAAAGGAAATTGCGTACCTCCGAGGTTTAAAACGGTATCGGTGGCAAGTGTCGCGTGGCAAGTGTGATAATACAACTCGAGGAGCAGGGAGATGCTTTCCAAATTAATTGTCCGTAAACACAAAAGAGTGAGCACCGCCGCCGGGCGCGCCGTGCGGGGAGAGACGTGATAAAGAACGAAATTAAAATACAATCGGGGCAATGGTAAAATAAAGGAGACCCAACGGGAGAGCCCAGTGGGACATCAATCACGGGGGACGAGTCAAACGTCGAGCGTGACTGAAAGCTCTATTTCCAGAGCTTTGTCTTCTCGTCCGCTCTAGCCTCTAGCCGCTAGAGCGGGGATCAGCGTCGAGTCCGAGATACTAGTCAGCTAATCAAACTTTACAAACTTATTTTTAAAACGAAGAACCGGCGCTGTATACGAAGACGCGACGCGGAACTTTTGATAGGTTACAGGGTTCCTTCCGTTAAGCATCTTAGGTGAGACGATATGCTGTAACGAGTTCGCAGCTTCGTCGCAAAATAAATAAGTCTCGATGGCAAGAGATTAATGATAAAAAAGGATTCTTCTTTCCTGCTCTACGCCACTATTGGCCGTGACACCTGGCGACGCGCGCCCTGAGCACCCGAGCAGTCGCGCGTGCGGAGGAACGTGCACGCAAGTCGCGTGCCCGGTTACAGTTATCGCCCCGCGAATGTGGGCAATGTCACTCGGTAGGTATTATTTGTTTACGGAATGCATGTCGAGTCCATAACCGGAATCTGTTAGGAACTATTTTAAACATCGCGATCTCGTGAACATGACAACGGGGTCTCAAGAAGTACACTTGCAAAATATATTTACAAAAATTATGGTAACATATGTTTTTGTAAATATATTTACCCGAGAACAATAAAGGTTCTTTAATATAATAAATAAACTCTAGTCAAGTAGAGATGGAGAAGAGTATAAAAACTCAAGTTGTCGTCGTAAGTCAAGAGCGCCAATAACAATTATCAAATTTCGCAAGTTCTCCGCAACGACAATCACGATCTCCTCCGACTCATCATCGTGAAGATGGAAGGCAGCAAAAGCATAAGTAAACAGAGATTGTTGTGTCTGCGTAACATCAGAAAGATTCAATGTCCGAAGTGCCGGTGATCTTATATATCTTACGCAGAATAAATCAGCATACTCCAATTGGTCACAAACCTTCGATAGAAAACAACTCGTAAAGGAGAAAAAGAAAATTTCTAAATTCTTGTTTTATCGAAAAGTTCTTATATATTTCAATACTCGATGACAAGTTACAATTTTCAAAGTGAATTCAAGATAATAGCTCAATCGAAATATGAATAGTAATTATGGAGAGTATTATAATAATAGTAAGTAATGGAAGAAAATTATCCATATATTTAATGCACATATGAGTTACCGCATTACATAAAAAAAATCTTAATTCAGTTTGATTATGTACCATGTTATGTAAATTAAATAATCTAAACCACCGTAGCACGAGACAATAAATTTAGTCGCTATGGCGTGACGTGTATCTCCGAAGTGTCAAGTCGCCTCGAGGAAAAAATATCACCATCGCTTTAGTGTTGTAAATTCGCGCTGCTCGTTAAACGCGTATCCAGGTATTCCTCCGGTGTAACAGCTAGGAAACGGTAATTCAATAGCTAACAAAATAACGAAACGCTGACACGGGGAGAGGTGTCAGATATCCGACCAAAATCACCCGACACAAACACACGAAAGCACTTAAGATCAAAATAAGACTCGCGTTTCGATAAAAAATTATCAGACGGTATCAAAATTCTAATTACAATTGTTTACATTTCAGTCGAATACTATATAAGTTATTGTGATAACCGGAGACATTACTTGGAACTGAATGAGAACGTCACGCACCCGAGTACTGCTAGAAATTAGAGAATCGGTTTCGTCACCTGTACTATACGGCGATGTATAATTGATAGGAAACAACGCCTTTTAATGAAGTCGTTAGGCCGGTCAATAAAATTTGGAATACAATTAAAATTTGAAAGTACCTATAATTAAGGTCGGTATTTACAAAATTAAAACAACGGTTAAAGTGACTATTATTGTGATTATCGACCTTTATTATTATTCCGTTTGAAGTCGTTTTAGTTTAAGAATTATTCGTGTCAGTTCTGCTCAACTGCCGGTCGCAGGAAAATGTTCTCTCACTGCTGACGCGCCGGCATAATGGCTTGCTTAATTTCCGACAGAATCGTACAATTAATATAAAACTCATATATTTGATATGAATTTAATGCTTGTCATTTTAACGCCAACCAGTTTCGGTGTGTTTTGTCGCTCAAAATAAATAACTAACTAACTTACCATCACGCCGTTTCCTCGTGGGGGTGGGCAGAAAGGACAGAGCGCCATACTCTTCTGTCCTGACATACAATTCTCGCCTCATCCACATTCATACGTCTTCGCATGCAAGCTCGACGGTTGTTGAGGCTTCTAATGGGACCGTCATCCAGTATCTGGTTAATCTGATCATGCCACGTCTTCCGCGGTTGCCCTCTCTTTCTGGCGCCGTCAATTATATTATAAACGCATTATACATCTTTCTTACCATTATTTCCTCATTCATTCGCTCAACATGCCCAAACCACCTGAGCGACCTTGTTTTAATTCTATGAATTATGATCAGCTTTACATTCATTCCTAATATCTACATTCTTTACTCTATCATAAATTGATTTGCCGCACATACGTCTGAGGGATCTCATCTCCACTGCATTCAATCTACTTTCGTTCCTCTTCTGCCAGCTCCAGGCTTCGCTGCCATACATCAGTGTTGGTACCAGAATTCCATTAGTTTTGCCTCGGTAGACATATTTCTATTAGAAACTATTCCGTTCAAAGCACTGTTCACCCTATTCCCCGCAGTCACTCTCCTTTCGATATCTTTTTCAACAATCCCTCTTCTATCGAACATACTTCCCAAGTACACAAACTCATCTACCTGTTCCAAACATTCATTACCTACTAGAATTTCACACGTTGTCTTACTTTCCTCTTTCTCGAATACCATCATTTTTGACTTGTTATCGTCCATAATAAGGTCACTTTCCTTGCATACATCGTACATCCTGCTTACTAGACTCTGTGAGTCCTGTTCGCTATTTGCCATTAATAGTGCACCATCCGCGTACAGTAAACAGCATACAGCCAAATCACTTACAGATTAAAAAAGGGTCGCTCAGACGGTTTGGGCATGTTGAGAGAATGAATGAGGAAAGAATGGTAAGAAAGATATATAATGCAAGTGCTGATGGCGCCAGAAAGAGAGGGCGACCGCGGAAGACGTGGCACGACCAGATTAACCAGATACTGGAAGATGGTACCGTTAGAAGCGTCAACAACCGGCGAACTTGCATGCGAAGATGTATGAATGTGGATGACGCGAGAGTTGTATGTCAGGTCAGAAGAGTGTGGCGCTCTATCCTCTCTGCCTACCCCCACGGGGAAATGGCGTGATGATAAGTTAGTTGGTTAGTTCAATCTATTTACGTTGTTATCTAACCTGAGTTTTTATTTTTATTTTTTCAGTATTAGTTTCGAGAAAATCTCATCGACAGGTGAACTATATACTTATATTAGGTCCTTACATATGAAATTGGCGTTTAGTATGGGAGGAACATAAAGCCGATTTTTTTTATTATAATATATTTATATAATCAAAGTATGTACCATTGCTATCTATGCACTTTTGCCAGCTCATAGGTAGTTCATCGATCCCTTTACTAAAAAAACCATTCGGACGGGAATCAATAAAATCTTTGAAGGCGGTTTGGACTGCCCCATCGGAGTTGAATTTTTTCCTTTGCAAGAAGTTATCCAAATTTCGAAAAAAATGGTAATCTGTTGGGTCAAGGTCCGGAGAGTACGGTGGATGTCTTAGACATTCCAATTGAAGCTCCTCTAGTTTGGTAGCCGTCTGTTGTGTAGTGTGTGCTCTAGCGTTATCATGAAGCAGCAGTGGCCTATAGCGATTAACCGGCCTCGGTTGTTTAGCAGCTAGCTTTTCCATCATGGTTTGCAGTTGCTGACAATAGACATCTGCCGTAATCGTCTGGCCAGATTTAAGAAAGCTGTAGTGAACGACACCAGCACTAGTCCACCAAACGCTCACAAGTAACTTTTTTGGAGTCAATTTCCGCTTGGGGCATGGTTTGGCTGGTTCGGCAGGGTTCAGCCATTGCGATGAGCGCTTCCGATTATCGTACAGGATCCACTTTTCATCACAGGTAATGATTCGATTTAAAATCCCTTCATTATTGTGCCGGTTGAGTAATGCAACGCAGCAGTCAACGCGCGTTTGTTGATTTGCTTCACTCAATTCGTGAGGTACCCACCTTTCAAGCTTTTTCACCTTACCAATTTGCTTCAAGTGGATTAAAACAGTTTTATCACTAACACCGCAGCCTGCAGCTAACTCGGATGTGGTTTGCGATGGATCCGCTTCCACAATAGCCTTCAATTCTTCATTATCAACTTTGGTCTCCGGCCGTCCACGGGGCTTGTTCTGCAGGTCGAAATTTCCAGAACGAAAACGTTGGAACCAAAAACGCACTGTGTTTTCTTTTGCGGCACTGTCGCCATACACATCATTAATCCTTCGAGCTGTTTCTGCAGCACTGGTGCCACGGTGGAACTCGTACTTGTAAATAACGCTATATTTCAAGTTTTTCATTTTGTAAACTGAGTGACGCAAAGAAAAAAACAATTGAGGAAAAAACAAATGAATTATAATTTTCAAAACACAAATACATGAGTAAATAGCTGTATGAATTTGGATTTGGAATTCCTAACCAAAGAGAAGATATTTGAGATCAAATTTGCCGGTACGGCAAAACGCCAATTTCGTATGTAAGGACCTAATATACACTTCCCTCAAGCATAATCCCACCCACCTAACTCCACTTCCTCTTTTCACTCCTACTCCTATCTATCTATTTTTTTCCTTAATATTTTACTCTTATCGTTTATGGATTACTTTATAATTTTATCATTTTTACTAATATTAAAAAAAACATATATTTCTTCTACTTATATCTTTACGTACTATGGTTTATCTTTTTCATAAATTTTCTTTTTTACCACATTGATTAATTAATATATTTTATTAATTACTATTTCTTTAATATTTTATGTTATGCCGTGGATCTTTATAATTGATTTATAAACTATTCAATACATCGTATCATTATAATCAATTGTACTTTTGAAATTCCTAAAATAATAAATAAAATAAATAGACATTGATTGTTCTGAATATAAAATACTTTTATATCACTTAAATAATAAATCATCAAATCTAAGTAAAACCATTAGTAAGCCAAGTTTTATCCACTTTCAGTGGTGCAGACACAAAATGACCTTCTCAGAGCTGCCAACAGCATCTAAGATAAAACGAAAGAATTCTTTTAACGAGGCACGGAGCTCATGTACGATACAAACAATGTTATTATTTCCATGAACTGTTACAGCGAACCCTAAACACAAGGGCTCCGTTCCACTAACTTAATTAACATTTCACACGACGCAAAAGTGCGAACCTTCCATCCAATTAAAATAATAATAATGAAATTATGTAGCACTAAGCCCAGAGGACAGGCAAAAATGTACCGAGCTGAAGCGTGAGAGGAATCCTTTGCCGCGTTGTTCGGCCTTTTGCTCCGGGAAAAAAGCCCTTTGTGCACTGCACTGCGAGAGTCATCATTCGATTTTTTTATTCGTCTTTTAACTTGAAAAAAAATTAACCCATAAAAACCAAGTTTTTGTTTTACTCCCTTTCTCATTCACTAGTTGAAAAAATTTTTTTAAAATTTGAAAAATCCAAAAATTTATTAATTTTTTTTAACGAAAATTTGATAGATCTTCTTGATCGTCGCCACGAGTCTGCTTGCAAATTTCAGTTCGATTGGATCACGGGAAAGGGGTTTAAAATGGATCCAAAGTTTTTTCGTCAGACAAGAAGGCAAGAAGACAAGCAGACGCCACGAGTTAATATAAAGGGAGTAAAATAAAGTAACCCATAAAAACCAAGTTTTTATTATACTTCCTTTCTCATTCACTAGTGGAGACTGGTTTGGCGCTTAACCTACGCGTTGGGCTCGTTGGGATGCGACGCTAAGAAAGGGATAAAAATTTCTAAAAATCCAAAATTATTACTCTATCAGTTTTCATCAGATGCATCGGAATCTTTTCAAACAAATTGTATGATAAAACCATAAAAAATTTGAAAAATCCAAAATTATACTGTAATTGTTAATTTTTTTAACGAAAATTTGATAGATCTCTTTGATCGTCACCACGAGTCTGCTTGCAAAGTTTCAGCTCAATTGAATCACGGGAAAACTGTTAAAAATCGTATCCAAAGTTTTTTCGTCAAGAAAACAAGCGAGCAGACGCCACGAGTTAAAAGAAAGTAATGAAAATGCTTCGCATAAAACTACCATTTGTTGTATTATCATTTGCCAGTTAGATACTTTGCTAGATTATTCGCTTTATTTATCGCTTCATAATTCGCGACTAGCGTCATCTCGTGCACGCGCACACTTCGCACTGAATCGACTGTCAAACAAGATAACTCATTGGCGGTCTAGATCCGCGCTTCCCAAATAATTCTATTGAGTTCTCGTTGCTTCTCGGATGTACCAGGCGTTTATAGACGTCAGCAGACGTTTCCCGAAGGTTGTAGACCCTTGTTTATTATAGGCCGTTTTTTATCCTTATTCGGAATGTACGCAAATTCTTTTTCGCATCTCTTTACAATATTTTGTTAAGTTGTACTAGTCGACTTACAAGATTAATTTATATATTATAAGTTAAAAACTATTTTTATTTACATTTTTAACTTTTTAAATAAATAGGATACTTTTCGGCTTGTGGACCCCCCCCCACTGCATCGACAAGGCGCCTCCATTCGTCCCTGTCTTGCGTTGATTATGCAGCCTCAGTCCATTGTATGTTTCTGCCCAACCGTGTCTGGGGCGGCCCACTGGACGTCTTCCCTCAGAAGTCGCGCTCAGTATTTTCCTAGGAATTCGGTCATCAGACATTCTTAGTACGTGCCCAAGCCACCTCAGTTGCGATTTTTCTATGAAAAGTACGAGTTTCTTATTAGATCCCATTTCATAACCCTTACCACTCCTCTCAAATACTTTGTTTCGGCAGATAGGACTCTAGAGCGTGTTCGATTGTTTAGCATTCATATCTGGTGACCGTAAGAAAAATTAAAATTGTAAATATAGACATTAAAAAATATCCTTTTTTATTTTTATTAATATAAAAATTTATGTAATTAAAAGTTTGTTAATTTAAATATGTAAATAAATTTGATATTGCATTCTTGATTTTTCCATACCAAAATCTTTTGAAAAATTACGAATTTTCAACATTGTTAAGGCGATCGTCTAGCAGAATGAGCAAATTTCACAATTGTTTGTCATATCTTTTCTTGCGTTTTTTATTACATTTTTGTATGAAAATATTTCATTTTAAAATTTATTCATCAGGTTACATATATTTTAAATACGAATACCTTATTAAAATGTCACAAATTTAATAAAATAATTTATTAATAAATTACCAAACCTTCGATGTTTTAATAATGAAGAAAATTGCTCGACTTTATGGGCCTTTTATGACTGAACTGCGTGTTGAGATGTCTTTTTTATTCAATAATATTATAAAGTAAGCGATTATCTTAAATTTATTACAATTATAGAAAAATCTGTTAGTTTGTTTACATGCAATTTATGTTTTAAAAAACACTGTTTTTTAAATTATTTTTATTTTTTGTTTGTTTTTTTCAATCCTTTTAAAAGAGTTTATAACTTTTTTTCTTTAATAAATTAAAGGAATAGACATTATTATTTTAAAACTAATACAAAAAAAAATCAAAAAATTATTCTCGATTTCAGAATTTACCTATTTAATCACGGCACGGCGTATTGTGTCATAAATACGTTGCGTCTTGATTAAATATCTAAAATCAGGAATATCGACAAAGATTTTGATTTTTTTTGTTTTTATTGTAAATTCATAATATCTATTCTTTTGACTATTGAAGTAAAAAAGTGGTCAACCATGTAAAAAGAGTTGAAAAAAACCCACAAAAAAATAAAATATTTTTAAAAAACAGTATTTTTTAAAACATAAATTGCATGTAAACAAACTAACAGATTTTGATATAATTGTAATAAATTTAAGATAATCGTTTACTTTGTAATATTATTCAATAAAAAAGATATCTCAATACGCCGTTCAGTCACAAAAGGCCCACAAAGTGAAGCAATTTTCTTCATTTTTAAAACATCGAAGGTTTGGTAATTAATTAATCAATTATTTAATTTAGTTTATGACATTTTAGTAAAATATTCGTTTTTAAAATATATGTAACCTGATGAATAAATTTTAAAATTAGATATGTCCATACAAAAATGTGATAAAAAACGCAAGAGAAGATATGAGAAAAAATGGTAACATTTGCTCATTCTGCTAGACGATCGCCTTAACTGTATAATAAATTGCAAATTTCCGAAAAAAAAAATATTTTAGTTAATTCCATTTTATGATAGAATTCCAACACCATTTTGTAAGGTTTGGATATAATTTTTTTTTGAAAACTGCCACAAAATATTTGATCGGCCTTCCTGATTCCCGCCTCAAAAGTGCGAGCAAAATAACTTGAAAACGCTCAAGTTTTGTTTTTTACCGAACCTATCTCAAAAATAATCTCTTTTGTTACTTATCTTTCGGCTTTCTTTTTCTATTCTTTGTTGTTCAACTTTTACATCCCCTAAATCAGTAGGAACGATCTAGGCTGTATCCCCTCTGAGCCCTAGACGTAGAAAAATATATTCACAGTCGATAAGATCGCGGTTTCATAAAAATCATTTATGTTTCAAGTTTCAAAACTTGGTCAGGAAAAACATAAAACCGATACTAAAGATATGCCTGCGATAGATATTCTGCTCGATTTATACTTTTGTTTAGTATCGCCAATGAGTAGGGGATGTCATAACTCATATCTAAATATATTATTTAGAAAACACACATGCACAATATATTAGAATACGAATCGTGTTTACTTTGCGTGTAGTTGTTCTGAATTATTAATAAACCGCCAATTGAAATTCGAGACGAGCAAATACGCCACGAGAATAAAATATTTATCCATGGAATCTTTGTCTAAAAGAAAACAATTTATGAAAAGAATAAATATATAAATATTTGATCAAATCTTTTCTAATACATTAAGACAAATTAAATCAACTACAAACACACTACAATTACTTTTTCGGTTGTACCAGGTATTTCTAAACATTTGTACACGTTTCGCGAAGGTTTTTGATCATCCTAGATTATTACAGACCGTTCTTGATTCTTCAAATTCTTTTTCGCACCTCGTTACTATATTTAATAAGTTTTACTAGTTGACTTACAAGATTTATTTATGTATTATACATTAAAAACTATTTTTATGTACATTTTTAATTTTTATAAATAATTTATTTCATTTTTGTACCTAGGTACTGCTTTGATTCGTTGTATTCCATTTTTGCGAAACCTTTTAGCCTTCACATTAACACTTAACCCTTCAGTAATGTTATTTAGTCATTATTATATATATATATATATATATATATATATATCAAACACTCTCACAATCAGTGCATGTCGGAGGTTATAAAATTATGAAAGCCTGTGAAATAATGACAAATAAAGATATGCGGGTAAAAACAAAAATGTTTTTTCAATTTCAAAAAATATCTATGGTGTATGAATAATAATAGTCTTAGTACCGACATGCATGTGTATAATCAAGAAAACTGATTTCAAAAAAATATACAAAATAAAAATGCATCGCGGAAAAGCTATCAATCTAAAAAGCTTCATGAATATTGATCTTTAAAATGAATAGAAAACTCTGTTATCCCTATTTGAATTAAATCGTATTTAATATTTTACTACTAAGTATGTTAAATCTAATTATATAATTCAACTTTTAAATCAGACCTGCGTATTATACTGATGATAACTTAGGCCCGTTAGTCTTCAATTCAAGGAATTAACAAAAATTTATTCGCAGATGGTAATAGTAAATATATCGGTCAAAGTTTTAGAAATCTCAATATGAAACAAAAAATCATTGTCATTGTCGAACAAATAATAACTTTTCTGAATGCATTAACATCATGGATAATAATCATTATTTTTATTCATGTATCTACAATTAAACTTCTCGTCTTGGGTAATAAAATAAATATTTTTATAATGAAAAGAAATTTGAACTCGATCATTAATTTGCTTAACAATATTACTTTCACCAACTCTTTTCTTCTCTTCTCTTCTCCTTTCCAATATTTATGAATATTAATTGTACAGTCATTTGCACTTTGCATTTTGATTCCTTCTTGTCAGTATTAAACACAGGGTGACCTCATGATAAAAGACGACATATACTTTTATGTAATACACCTCCACTAGTCCTGATCTGTGTTACCGCCACAGCCTTCTTCAAGGTCTAAACAGTCAGACGCAATGCATTCATACTCAGTCATCGCACCCTTTCAGGTCTTCTTCGTCCAAGTTGTCACCTAAGGTTTCCCTATAATTTCATTTTCTATGTTACCATATTGGCGCTCGATATGATTAACAAATTGGAAGAACCTTTTATGCCATCTTATGAAATGTTTCAAGATTAAGGCTATGCCGACTGTCTGCAATACTTGCAAGTCTGTGCTGCAGATTTAAATTGATATAATAAGTCTGCAGATCAATATTATTTTGGTAGATTATTTGATGTTAGTCATTTCAATTAATGTATATTATAGATGTCTCACAGAGACAAAAGTGTATTTTTTCAAGGGAGAGTAGGTACAGAAGTCTTTTTTGGGTGGCCATAGGACTTACGATCTATCGTACGGTTGGCTTGGGTGATCACTTTACACATATGTAACGTTCGCCATTCCACCCATGATACGATAGGTCGTAAATCCTATGGCCACCCAAAAAAGAATTCTATACCTACTCTCCCTTGAAAAAATACAGTTTCGTCTCTGTGAGACATGTATAATATACATTAATTGATTATTGATGTCCCTGTGACAAACAATCCAGTTCTGTTCTGAAAATTTTCGACATACTCAAAATATTTTGAAGGAAATAATTTCAATTGGTCAAGGATTTTCCAACACTCCGAACGTTCATAACAGATTGGAAATTGCTAAAAGAGTCTGGAATAAACTGTGAAACTGCCCATTAAATTTGCGAAGCTTCTGTAAATCCGAAACTGTATTTATATAGAACGGGGTGACGCTATTGCAAACACATTTGTTTGACAGCAAAGCTAGACCGTAGAATTGAAACTAGCGAAAGCGGCGACAAATGCGAATTATAAATGCGTCTCTGTGAGATATCTATAATATACACTAATTAATTAATTTTTGATTACCGTAATTGGATAGTTAATTAGAAAATTGTATTAATAATGTTTGATTAATACATTTTTGATTTATTTCTGTTTTCAGTTATTTCCTTTCAAAAACAATTTTAAATATTTTATTAATTTCACTTATATATGAAATATTATTGCTTTATATACAGGTATTGAAAACTAACACGATTTTTAAATGCACTCGATGTTTTTTACGGTTACCCTGTGGTGCCGAATTTATTAAGGGTTCTTCATTATATCACATTAGCCTTTAATGTAGCTACCAAAATGTTGCCTTTGAAAGAAACCTACTCACTTTAAAATTAATAAAAAAAAACTATTTACACTTTAACAAAACATTTATTTAAAAACGTTACATTTCCCATTTCGATCTGCGGGTGACTAAATATTTTATTTAATTTTCTACGCCCCTTGAAATAAATAAGACGAATCATCTGTTGTCATGTAATTTCAAGAATAAAGAACGTAAAAAAATAATAGGTATCTATGTACTAATTTTAAAATTCAAGATATAAATTTTTAGCGTTTCGAACTTTCTCCCCAAATTAAAACGTCGTTCAATTATATTTATATACCTACCTACAAGTACAATAATTATACTCTCGTCGAATATAATTTAAAAATTGTAAAAAAATTAATTCGATATTATTAAGTAAAGTCTCGGAGCTGAAAAGTTATAATCATTATTAGTATCCATAATGATTTATTATTTC
Organism: Agrypnia vestita; assembly: GCA_016648135.1. Taxonomy (NCBI): domain Eukaryota; kingdom Metazoa; phylum Arthropoda; class Insecta; order Trichoptera; family Phryganeidae; genus Agrypnia; species Agrypnia vestita. Next base: position 13,158 of record JADDOH010002815.1, read on the forward strand.
CAAGCTAAAAGCCTTCCACGGGCTGCGCAGGTACTTTAAAGCCTTACTTGCCCCTGGAGCTTCCCGGAACTAGGGAATTGTTAGGTTCGTAGGTCATCTTTTCCTTTCATCTTTTCCCTTAACATCAGATACTGTTTATTTTTATGTGTAAATCGATCTATTCCTTTTCGCCACCCTTATGAAGTAAACCTTCATTCTGTTGACAACAATAAACCAATATTACAATTTTGAAAATGATTTCATATGTATTATTTTTTGTCAGTAATACCGCAGTATACCCAGAACAGTAGTTTACCTCCGGCCTGTCGGCGAGTTATTAGCCTACTCTTGCATTGACGCTAGGGTTGTCACTTTATTTTTACTTCCTTTCTTTTAGCTCGTAGCGTCTGAGATTCTGACGCAAAAGGTAGACACGAATCCCGAAAATTTCTGTAAATAGTATACCTAGTTTCTGCACTTAAATTGCAAGAACGCTGATTAACGTAGATTTTTAAAAAATTACAGTCTTTGTGATAATAACACACCTTTTTAGTAAAGCACCACAAACATAAAAAAAGGCATTTTTTTCTAAAGCGGCGGCTGCGAGCGCGAATGGCACCGAAGGCACGCCCCTTATTGCCGCCGCCTTGTGCTCCCATATTCTACGTCAATGTGTGCGTCACAGTGCGTGCGTACACGGCGCCGAGCGCGCACGCACACATTCTAATGGGTAGCGGCCAGTTTGTATGAAGACGTACTACTGTTCTTAGTATACTGTGGTTATACTAAGCATGATATTGAGAAAATATGAAGAATTAAGATCCGAAAAAATATTATTTTTTCAAAAAACAACACAGCTCTTTTTCTCGGTTGGCATCTAAAGTTTTCACACCACAAACATATAAATTCACACTTTCTATCTTTATTTTTCAAGTGTTCGATCGCCACCTCTCCGACTGTCCAACCACCCCTCACCGCCCACCCTTCCATTTCCTTTCCCCCGCTACCCTTCCCACTCGCCAGTAACAACACATTACCCAATTAAATGTTTACACCCGAATGGGTTTCTTCCACTTGAAGCTGAAGTTAAAATAAATTCGGTATTTGCCCTCCGCGCAGAAGCGCTTCTTACAGCCCGACCAGAGTTCCGTAAAATCGGAAAAGCAGCCCTTATTAATAATTATATTGAACCTCTCAATCAATTTCAGAATCACTTTAACGAGACTCGTAATTATTTTTACGAAGCGTGCTGAATAACAGACATACTATTTTTTTTATATATAATAACTACACTAATTTGATTAATGCGACATGTTCTCCATTTTGGATTATAAGAGGATTGTTCAAAAAATTTCCGACCTTTGTTTAGCAGAAGCACATTAATTTATTTATACACACTATACTTATTCTTATCTTCTTCTAGGTAGTCCCCTAGCTTGTTAACAAATTTCTACTGAAAAGCGTGTCTTGAAATAGTGTTCAACTGAGCCATCGCGTTCCGCAACCGCATTGTCTTGATTCAAATCGATTCCCTTTCAGCGTTTTTTTTTAACAGAAAAAATAAATTAAATGCTTAAAAACTAACCCATAAAAACCAAGTTTTTATTATACTCCCTTTCTCGTTTAATCAGGTTTCGTCTATACACGGGTCGGGCTAATTACTCATTTTTTATTTTTTATTTAAAAGTAATGGAAACCTAAGAGGTTTATGGGTAACATTTTTACATGATTCAATATAAGAAAATATAATAATATAATTTAGATACAAAGTCTTTTTTATAGTTGGCCGAGTTTTAGTATTTTTGTCACATATGTTTTGAATTTGTCAGTGGTCAGTTGTTTGGTCTGTTGTGGCAGGTCATTGTAAAGTTTTAGTCCGTTGCAAATTAGTCGGGATTGTCCTGTTTTTGTTTTGGCGTGTGTTATGTGATAGTTTTGAGCCATTCTAGTGTTGTGTTGGTGTTTTTCGTGTATTTTGTGTAATTTTATGTCTTCGTCTTGTATTTCGCCAATTGCTAGTCTGTGAATGATTTTTAGTGTTTCGATTTTTGTAATGCTTTCGATGTTTAATTGTATTGATTCCAATTTGAGAGAACCATTAAAATTTCGAAAAATCCAAAATTATGCTATATGTATTAATTTTTTATACGAAAATTTGTTAGATCATTTTTAACGTCGCCCCGAGTCTGCTTGCAAAGTTTCAGCTCGATTGGATTACGGGAAAAGGGTTAAAAATCGATCTAAAGTTTTTTCGTCAGACAAGCAAGCAAGCACACTCTATGAGTAAAAAGAAAGGGAGTAAAAATAATTTTTGATAGTTAAAATCTGATTTATTTTTTTTTGATGATGTTGGTAAATTTATCAATGAAGATCCTATCCAAAACGATTAAATTAATAGATATACGAGTATCTATGTATCGTTCTCTTATATATAAAAATCATAAAACACATTGTTTGTCAACGTCTAGGTCGTAATGTCATTTTTATCAAAGAATCATTAGAAAAATCATTTTTTGAGTAATCTAAATTTATTTAAATATATATTGAGGATTGCTTTGAATAAATAAATCGATTTTTTGGCTTTTTTATTTCTTGCAAGCATCATTTTTTTTAACATAATGCAAGGAAAAATAAATTCATTGACAATCCCGGGTAGTGAAGCTAATAAGTTAACTACAAAACAAAATAAAATAATTAGAATTTATTCCATTCAAAATTTAAAATGCTTCAAATATTTCACAGAATAATAATTTTCCTTTGGAATATTTGCCTTTCAGGGACCTACATGAGAGTTTCTTTTAAAATGGAAACGCGTTTGATACTCTGCTCACAAAAAAATTACGGACAATTCAATTAATGTTGTAGACGCGCACGCCATTACAAGTTTTCCATTTAATGGGACCCATTTTCTTTTACAGGGTCATGCAAATTAGGCAGGTCAGGCTGGAGGCCTCGCGAAATCAGAAATTCAAAGTGCCAAGAATTCAAATAGCTTTCAGTTACGTACTCTGTTCAGATGGCCAACCGAGTCTGTTATTATCTTTAAACATAAGCCGCTCTATCACCCACAATTTGAATAATCATTGTAAGATATAATAAATACAATCAGTAAAGAACGCTTTGGCGTACGGCTTTATAATCAATTGAGATAAGATTATATTATAGTTCAAAATTATTGTATTTCTAGACAATTCATTTACCAAAAGTACCATAATTTAAGACCGAACATATACATATTTTTAGAATTAGGTACCCAATGGTAGTGTGATTTATCCATCATTAAATGAAATCTTTGCTACTTTGACAGACGCTTAGTCAAAATAGCATAGAAAGAAGTTTCATTGGAGTTAATACAAGAGATAAAGTAAAATTAACAGAAATAAAAAACAGAACTCAATTTAAACAGGCACATTCTGTATATCGAGCACTAAAATGGCGATGGACTGGACATATGTTGAGAGGAAGGCAAGAAAAATGGACCAGAATAATAACAGAGTGGTATCCAAGTAAACCAAGGCAAAAGAAATCAAGGTGGACAAAGGAAAAGATGGGAGGATGATCTAAAAAAGGTGGCTGGTCCAGAATGGATCAGAGTTGCAAAGTATAGAGAAAAATGGAAATCTTTATAAGAGGTCTATGTCGAAAGACAAGTTGTTTCTAAAAATAATCACCCGAACACTGAGGATTTAAAATAATTTAAATAATATTATAATATATAAAAAAAATCTTTTTAATTAATAAGATTAGAATGTTTTTTAAATTTAACAGCAATAAAGGCTAATTATATTTTTTTGAAATCTTTGTCACCTAAGACTTTACATTTAAATCTAAATTCAGACGTGAATAAACTTTTAGCGGGCAGCTATTTACAATTTAGCGACGATGAGTAGAATACTTTAACAAATAATTATCTTTAAATATAAATAATTGACACAACACTTTTGTATCTCAGTACTCATTAGAATGTTGCGCCCGAAGTATTGCTCTTGAAAAATCGCTCCGTATTATGTGGCTCGCTGATCGCAGCTTGAACGTGAACTCCCTGATTACCTGGCGAAGTGTTTTTTATAACTAGCTTTGCCTCGCACCCACGCGCTCCTCGTTACCTGCGCCTTTGCTTTTAAATTGAAACCCCATGACGTTTTGAAAAATACCATAAGGTTCTGCATGTTTCTTCATTACACAAGACATTCTGGAGCATTCGATGGAAGGTCTGGAATGGTATGTGCGAGTTTGAATAAGTGTGTAACAAGTAATGTATGTGTGAGTGACCTGCGCGTGTGTAAATGTTCGGTTAGAGTCCATCCGGTAAAGAAAGACTTTGAATAGTGTGGTACAGATTCTTATTTGTAATTTCTTTTAATAATGTGATATAAAATATATAAAGGTTGCTAAGTGATCATTATAGTCCTCGCTAAATGAACAAATTCTTTTTTTTTTATTAATTAACGTTCTTTAGGGTTTTTACAACAGATAGGAAGAATGTACATTAACAGAATATATAGTTTGAAGAAAAAAATAATTACATGTAAACATAATAATGACATTAAGTGGAGAGAAAATACTTAAAATACAGATACAAATATATAAAGATAAATATACTGTAAAGTAAAAAGCAAGTATAAAAAAAGCACAGGAAAAACATAATATTATAGAAATGTAAAAACAAAAAAAAGTAATACTGTAGAGTGAAAAGATTTGAAAATCATTATATAATAAAAAATATACATACAAATACAAATCAATTATTTAAGTCCAATTCGACAAATACCTAGTAGTAATCTTTCAATACACATTTTAATTATGTTTGAATAATATACAGTTATTGGCAAAGACGTCCAGTTGCTCGTATCTGTTTGCTAGTCTAGGAAGCCTTTGGCGTGGGAAATTAAAGAAATAGTTAGTAGCTGCAGTTTCCACGGCAAAAACTGCATGACTTCTAGTTATGCGTGACGGAACGGTTCGAGTGTGGTAGATGAAATAAGAGGTCTGGGCGTAATTGTTGATAAAAAGTTTTCTGTAGTCCCCCATATCAACTCAACAGTTGATAGAGGATTAAGAACTTTAGGTTTCTTAACCTAGTTAAGCAAAGATTTCTAGAAAATTGAAACATTCTTATTATTATTTAAAACCCTGATTCGACCAATACTAGAATTTTATACAATTGTATGGAGCCCTCATTATACAGTTCACATGATTATATATATAGAGTAAGTCCAAAATAAGTTTCTTAGATTTATCAATTATAAACTTAACATACCTTCAATTAATATTGATTACAATATTCTTAGATCTTTTAGCTGTCTTGAGAAACTAGAGACTAGAAGAATAGGGACGGACTTTCTCTTTTTACTCAAACTAATAAATGGTACTATCGACTGTCCTCAACTACTAGAACGTATATGCTTTCGTGTTCATAAGATAAACTATTCTATACATTATCTTAACATCCCATAAAATAATTCCACATTATCACAATATCGATTCAAACTTTACATTATATTATCTCCTGCTCGGGAGAAATTTAAAAAAAGCACATATTGTTTTTTAAATACGCTGAAAATATAGTTTTTAAATCGTGCTAAAAAGGTTGGTGCCGCGAGAATAGCAAACACTATTTGTGTCCTTGTCAAAAGTGCGCCATCAAACTGTCTCAGTATCCTCCGTGACATAAAACCTTTGCCCTTGTTAAATCAGCCCTAAAATCGAAGCCTACGTTTTTGGATTCATTACACTATCAAAGATACGATGCAATCAATCTTTATGGTTTGAAAGACGTGACAAAGAATAATATTGACTTGACAATATCTCATTTCAAGCAGGGTTGGATCAACAATATTTACATAAAATATGCTTTTTCAGAGGTTTTCCTGGAAAAATGACCTTTAAACTACGTTTGACAAGAGGAGATATAATGTTTACGTAAAAAGGTTGTTGCGAGTATTAAGAATTTTCGTAGATCAACTGGGAAGAAATATTTTTGTAATGCAAAAAACACCACATGAAGTTAAATGAAATTCAGAGAATGTTTAATATTAGATAGAGTACCCGCGCGTAAAATTTTACCTTAATGCTTGCGTGTCCTACAAAAAGCCAAAATAGTTTTTTCAATGTCCTGGGTATTTTTTAATAAAAAATCATTCCTTGCATAAAATATATCTTTATTTGAAGAAAAAAAACAATATTTATGTATGACATAGAGAAAAATTAAACATAACCTCCGATTCTAGAAAAATGGTAAAAAAATAGTAATTTTGATTTTTTTTAACATACAGACCATCAACAGGTCATTTAGTGACATTAGAGTACAAGTTTGAGTATTTTGTGAACATTTGAATATGATAATACATAATACACCTAATGTCTACACTTTTTATGGTTAATTAATAATTAATAATGATTAATAATAAATAATAAAATATATAAATATAAAAATATCGCAGATCAATAAGTAGTTCAGTAATTTTTTTTTAAATACAATTATTTTACATAAATATACATCGCAAATCAATAATTTTTTTTAAAAAATATTTTTTTACATAGTATACAATTAATGATAAAAATAAATTAATTAATAATAAAAAGTGTCTTCAAGATAAATATTGATAAGATAAGAAAAGATAAAGATAAATAAATATAAGATTTATAAGAAAAATAACAGAAAAAATCTTAGAAATCATTTGTGTCCTAACATTCAGTACATATGTCTATACCTACATATACTTATTACCTGATCAATATGTACATTTTATCACACAATTCTTTGTAAATGTATAATGTTATGATACTCCTCTACTACTCACGAGTTTATGACACTCATGTAGTAGAGAAACATCCATTCATATGTAACTGTCACTGCCTTGTAAAAAAAAAATGTATATAATTGTAATAGATCTGAGGAACGTATGTCGCGACGCCAGAAAGAGACTGCATGACAGAGAGAGAGAATGTATAAAAAGGCTCGTGAATGTCGAGTCGACCCTCTTTTACTACCATTGTTATCGAGACCGCATCTTACTGTATAAACAATTGTCTAAACCATTATTGTTACCGAATAAATACTTACGAGAACAAAGTCTTTACTTGGAGCAACCTCATCCCGAAATAAGATTATTACAATAATTAAACTAGTTAACTTTGTTTACACCACTAAAATTTATTTGGTAAAACCAACCGGTTAACCGAAAACGGTTGGTTTTACCAAATAAATTTAAGTGGTGTAAACAAAGTTAACTAGTTTAATTATATTCATAACGAATAACCACAAAGTTATAGCAAAATACAACAAAAAAATAAAAATGTATTTGTAAAAAAATATTTTAAATAAATAAAAATAAAATAAAAAATATATTACAGTCTGACGATCCCTATATATATATATATATATATATATATATATACCCGTTTTCCACACGTTTTACACCATTTTTCAGCGCCCGCGTGGACTACTACGGTAGTTCCTTCGATTTGACGCCAAATTTCACACGTGTGCACTCTCAACCAGCGTCTGCGTGGCATTGATTTGCTAGATACATTTGGCCTTGAAGTTTACAAGGACGCTTGACTCGCAAGTGCCTACGGTAAAAAAATATCGATAAAAGGAAAAAGGAAAGGAAACACCTCGGAATGCTATAGCAGTCCGCGTGTGTACTCTAGTGTCAAAGAAACAAAATAATATGATTAACTGGGGCAAACCAAAAGGACTTGTATGAATGACATATCTGAGAAATGTAACTCGTTTTCAATTTTTCTTCACACACACATAAAAAACACGCCCCTACGTATTATTGCATTGTTGAAGATATAAATTCAAAAAATTTTCACCACTATTAGTGGATTGTATTATTGGTTAGGTTAGGTTAGGTTAGGTTTAAAATGGCTGCTTTTCTCATTTTTTAAAATTTTGTTCTTCGTTCTAATATCGGCACGTTCTAATATCGTAATTGTCTTCCTGCTGTTGTCGGGATTGTACTGCGCGCTTTATACTTGCGCGCAGTTGTCTTACGCGAAATTATTAGAGTGCCAATCATGCCAGACTTTTTGCGGACACCCCCTATTCATGTTACCTTCAACATTTACCTGATATATCGTTTTACTATATTTCTCTTACGTTACGAGGGTGTGGGTAGGTGGAAAATATACCTGCCCAAACCACCCTTGCGACCCTAAAATAATTTAATATAAATTCTGGCGTGTGACTCAACATTGAAACAGCTTTCAATGTTGAAATGAAAGTGTTTTTGTATTAGTTTAAAATAAAGAGAAAATAACTTGTTTTAACCGTTTTAAAAAAAAATATTTCGAATACGATTTTTAATTTTACACCTTAATAAGGCCTTTGTTTTTTGTGACGTAATTAAATAAAAATTCGTTTTATTTTATAAAGTTGACTTCGTTAAATAACAATTTATTTTCTTCGTTGTACTCTTGACAGATCGGTCGAGGTCGCTGATAGCGATGATACCAGATACAAAACTATTCAGTGCCATCTGTTCCCATTTGCAGCACTCCTGGAGACCTCTTGAAATGAGCCATTGCTTGCCAACTTCACTAGATCAATCCTTCTAGTTTGTGATCTTTCACGGGGAAGGATATCCTCAACTCCGCCCTGTTTCATCAATATCTCCATTCCATCTTGCGATACTACAACATATTGACATTTAAACATATGTGGTGTAGCGGTATTACAAAAATAAATAAAATGCGGTTATTATAATTACATAGAGATACATTGAGGTTTGTTCAAGTGCAAGAATCGTTCATTAGCGGGAATTCAAATTGACAAAATGTTATAGTTGGTTGGCAGATGAAGGAAAAACAGAAACGAAGATCGCAGAATGAACTTAGACCACAAGTAAGACGGAAATCCTACCTTTGAGATGCTGGATGCTGGTGTAAGGGACCGAAATGCCTCTTTCTTCGATGTTCCGTTCCAGCTGCAGGCATAAACACCACTCGAATCACCGATTAATTAAAGATACCGAGATGACAAAATCCACGGTTTAACAATAGTTGCGGTATTACAATAAAATAGCTTCTTTACTCGAATACAATTTAGAAGTGATGATGTGGTAAGAATAAATTAATTATAACGGTCGAGTCCATACAGGATAACAGATGTCGCTAGGCATATTAATTTAGGAAGGTGGTGGACGGAGTGGGAATTAATTAGAAATAAAAAGGATTATTGAGGTGAATAAGGATTGGTGGATTTCCATCTTACTGAAGTCCAATTTAGGCACAACCATCGCCTCTATCTCTCCAGATTTATCACTGGCCAAACCAATATGAAATACCAACATTTCACCACACTGAGATTGTCAGTATTTAAGGATAAATTCGAACCACTTTTGCGTGCTCCAAAATTGTACATCAAACACATAAAAACAAATAATTCTGTCAACCAAAATTTAAGCTCCTCGCTCGGAAAAATATACATTTTCTCGGAAAATATTCCAATAAGCTTGAGGTGAAAACAGGGGTAGCCTGCCACCGCGACCCCACCCCTGGGCTGAATGTGTGAAATGTTATTTTTTCAATTACTCCGCAAGAAAGACAATATTCCTCCTGGGAGTCATGCATAAGTTTCTTCTCACCACCCGTGGTTAGGGGGTGGAGTTCGAAGAAGGAAATTTACAAAACCATGCTTCAGCAATATTTCATCCCCAACATTGTTATTTTCGTCTCAATCATGCTTCATTCTGGCAGTCAACAACACTTGTTTAGAATCTCATTAATATCTGGACCATTATTATATATTATTCAACCTTTTTTTTCAGGATATTAAACAAATTTCTTTTAACATGAACCATTTAAATTAATTAAAATTTTATTTAACACACGAAGCCTTTTTACTCCCTTTCTTTTAACTCGTGGCGTCTGCTTGTCTGCTTGTCGGCTTGTCTGCTTGTCTACCGAAAAAAAAATGTATCGACTTTTAACCCTTTTCCCGTGATCCAATCGAGCCGAAACTTTGCAGACAGACTCGTGGCGACGATAAAAATGATTTAACAAATTTTTATTTAAAAAAATTAATTATTATAGTATAATTTTGGATTTTTCAAAATTTTAACGATTTATATATTGTTTCATTTTCGAGCCCGATGCGTGGAGTAGGTGCAAAATCCGTTTCAAGGAGAAAGGGAGTATAATAAAAACTTGGTTTTAATGGTTTAGTTTTTTTAAAACTTAACGACTTTTATTTGATAAACGACATAAACTTAACTGAAAAATAATTTCGTAATTTGCACGTTTTGCTATTCCAGAATATTATACAACTAGACACATTGATAGGTAAGATTTATTCACGCCGTATCGTCTATCAGCTGTTTACGCGCTTGCTTGGTCTATCTGTGGTTTTCACTGGTTGTCAAATTCGACTAACTGTCGCTCGCGTCCGCTACTGCACCATATGTAAGAAATTTTTTTCTTGAATATTACGGTATATTTTCGTGTGTTCTAGTTCTTTCTAGGTGTTTTCAAATTATTCTTAAACTTCCTTAACTTTGAATTAATGGGAAATCCTCGAATATTTGCAGTTCTTTTTTATTCTAGCATCTCCAGTGCAGCAAGTCTTAGGGAGGTCAGACAACCTCTTCAATTTCAATGGTTACAACTGTAAGATTGCTTTTGTTCACCGATTGTTTGTCTTCCGAACGATGTGACCCACCGTGTTAAAGTGCAAATTGATTGATGCAATAAACCAGTAGATTTTTGGGTATTTTTTTATGTAAAATGTATAGTCATCAACAATATTATGACTATACTCGTATTAATCATTTAAAATATTTTCACAGAATGGCAACCAGAAGGAATTGCTTGAAGACCCTTGTAATGTCCCTTTGGAAGGACACTATGAAAGGCTCTAGAATAGTCTACAATTATCTAGAACCTTCGCAAAATGTCTACAAAACAACTAGAACAGCCTAGAAGCGAAATAAACCTTCTTCTAAATACTAGAATAATCTCAAAAATTCGAAAAACCAGCGTTTGGGTATAAATACCGAGACTGCCGCGGCAGGAAGTCCCTTTTGAAAGTATTTTGACAGATCGTTCAGTGTGAAGTAAGTCGCGGACGACGGCCGTGTGTGCTCGATCATGAATTGCGAAGCGACAGATTCCGAGCGAAATAATCTGGCGAGTAGGTACTTACCGAAAGTGGCAAAATAATTAAAGGCGATAAATAAATGCAGAAAGTGTTCATGTACGAGTGATATATTATGAAATAGTGTGATTTAGAGAATAGCGTTAAGTTTAATTCGTGTTAAGTAACTTTTCATTTACCTTTCACAGTCATGACCTATGATAATATTATTATTATATTGTTCTTGTATTGTAGTTGCATTGTAAAATATTTTTCAATCAATTTCCCGTCTTTACGACTATATCTAGTATATTTATGTATAGCTATTGTGTTGCTTTCCCTATAAAAATAGTCAAACTTGGCGTGGTAAGCTGCTCCGCAACAGAGCTTGTCTTGCAATATGCGCGCGGGGCATGTTGAGCTAGTCAAAACTTAAGCATGATTTATAATATGACGCGGGACGTCAGCAAAACGTCACTTTGCGTTTCGACTTTAGTCACTTTCGAATCTGGGTGGGAGCTAAACGGCGATGAGTGTGGGTGGGGGGGGGGATAGGGGAGGGGATGCGTTGAGTGGCAGGAAAGAATGTTTTATTTAACAAACAAAAAAGAGAACAAGGGAAATATTTGGTTTGACGTTTATTCCACCACGTTGAATGTAGGTTCTATTATATAATATATTTTGGAGTGAAGTTTAAGTGATTTCGGTGAGGATTGCTCATTTTTCTGTTACCCCACAATTGTATCAAATGAAATATCTCAGTGACGTACTCTTAAGTTATATCACCATTATTTTTCAATCTTACTCTTATCTCACACATCTGTTATTTTGGTTTCTCATTGAGCCTTTAATTCTTAAAAATAAAACACTTTGTTTAAAACCGCTAACGGCCAACAATAATAACAATAACAGTGTGTTTTGGGGCAATTCGTGTTGATTTTTCTTCTTCTTCTTCTTCTTCCTCAGCCTTCATATCGCCACTGCTGAATATAGGCCTCTTCCATAGCCCTCCATCCTTCCTTGTTATTTGCTAGTTATCATTTGGAAGAGGTTTGATATTAAAACACCACGCTTGCCAAATGGGTTGGTGACGCAGTTTGTAGTCGCCCATTATGGGTCAGACGCTACTGCCTGTTGGTCTGCGAGAAATATTTTATTTCCCTCCTACCCTCCATATCTGGCTAGCTTTCCCCTATCCGCCACCTGGGGACGCATCTCCTAGGGGTTACAGGCTCCGCCGAAGAGTTTATGTTGATTATTCTTGTATTTTCTATGCTATTAATTTTTTTCAAAATTTCTAATGTATAATGTTTTCTCTGTGATGATCTGTTACGTTAATATATTATAATATAATAATTCGTACTATAAATGGATTCAACGTTAACGTTATAGAGATTATTCACGATGATCATTAAATTGTGTGAAAAACATAAAGTATATTAATTATCTCAGTAAGTAGTATTAACGTTTAATGCTTTATTCGTCGATGATAGAATATGATTTTCTCTAGAAATATAAATTCATCCAATTATATGATCACTGTGATCATCATTTTTATTTTTATTTAAATTTAAACTACACTGTGAAAACTCCTTAAAACTTCCTTAAATGCTTTAATCAAGAATCTTCAATTCTATTTATTACTAAATAACTATCCAATGGGATATTATATTTATTTATAATAATATGTAACGATAATTTTACTTCCTTTTTTATTTAAGTAATTTAAATTTCTGGTGGACGTTCCGGTTCCCGTTGCAGTAGAATAGTCATTTTCATATTTTTTAAAAATTAATAAGTTTTAATGCTTATTTATCTTAAACATAATAGAGTATATACATAGATGATGTTTATCATTTTTATTAATGCTACTACACAAATGATGTTAGCTCCTTGTTAGGACACAAGTTTTTTTCTTGTAATTTTTTCAAAATTTTGTTATATTTAATTTATTTCATTCATCATTCCGTTGGTTTTAAAATATATTATATAAATATATTTCGATACAAGTTAGAAAAGAACTGAACCACTGCATAATAGATATAATATTTCTTACACTAATTTCTAGCGGTAACTTTCATATGTGTGCAGAATCTCTATAGTTCCTAGTTTTATACATCAAGACGCAAAATTCCATTAACAGAATTAAAAGCTCGGCTTCAGTCATAAAAATAAAAGCTAACACGTAATATCGTTTGTAATTTAATGTTAGTACTAAACATCAAGGCTTTATTAATAAATATTACTGACATTAATATTTTAACATCCATCTTAGCCCTAATTTAATAATAAGTACGTTCAGTTAAGGAGTGATACCGCCTTGACATTTTCCAAAAAAAAAATCAGTGAAGAACTTTCAGAGATTATCGATTTTGTGCAAACGTCCATTTTTCATTTTTATTATTATAGATATTTAAATTGCATGTATTCGAAATGCATTACGGTTGACTAATAATTGATTTATTTAACGTTATTTTTTTATCTGTTAATAATTCGGAAGAATGTCATATACACATATAAAGAATTTTACTATAAAAACTCCAATCAAAATATAGATATCTCGTTACGTGTCAATGGCGACATCTGAACTGGTTTATGGGAATGACAAAGTTTTCGACTGCAGGGGGCGGTAGTAAAAATGCAACTCACATACGAAACAAGATGCGCAAGTTTAAATATTGTTATACACAACTTCAAACAATACTGTTATAGATGTGGTAGTCTATCTTGGGTGGAATCGTGAACGTTACATTGTGTAAAATGATCACTTTAGCCAGCCACATGGTAATACCCAAAAAACTTCCATACCTACTTTCCCATACAAAAAATAGTTTCGTCTCTATGAGACATCTACAATATATCTTGATTAATGATAACATCCTGTATTGTGTTCTTGAAAAAAATTGGACATATTCAAAATATTCTCAAAATATAATTGCTTTATCGACGCGTTTCATTATCATCCCTTTTAATGTACCAAAGAGTATTACTTCATCCCTTCCATACCTACTTTCCCATTAAACAAAATAGTTTCGTCTCTATGAGACATCTACAATATATCTTGATTAATGATAACATCCTGCATTGTGTTCTTGAAAAAAATTGGACATATTCAAAATATTCTCAAAATATAATTGCTTTATTGACGCGTTTCATTATCATCCCTTTTAATGTACCAAAGAGTATTACTTCATCCCTTCCATACCTACTTTCCCGTAAAACAAAATAGTTTCATCTCTATGAGACATCTATAATATACCTTGATTAATGATAACATCCTGTATTGCGTTCTTGAAAAAAATTGGACATATTCAAAATATTCTCAAAATATAATTGCTTTATTGACGCGTTTCATTATCATCCCTCTTAATGTACCAAAGAGTATTACTTCATCCCTTCTCTCCGCCCTTAGAGCAGTCCTTACACCAGGGCTGATTTCCCTGGTGTAAGGGCTGCGAGTCGGAAGGTACTGAGGATTACAAATTGGAGCCACGAACTTCTACGCATTCAAAAAACTTGAAAAATTCAATGTTTTTTTTTAATCAAGGGAAATACCTTGGCGTTTATACGGAAAGTTATGTGGAACATATTATGTTTTCTTTAATGAAATTTTATATCAACAAAAAAAAAATTGATGTATGTTGAAAGGAAATGTTATTCATTCTTCTTCCATATTTTACATATTTTATTTTGCTTGTTCGATTTAATTAGTTTAATAAAAGCGAATAGACTAGAAGGTAAGTGTTATTTTCTTAGAAAACTGTTAATATTACGAATACCAGATGTGGCGAGTTTGGTAGGTACTCCAAATAATGTAAATTGCTTGTGAAATATTCTGAAATAATATATCAAAAGCGAAAATTAAATTTCATAGAAATCTCAGTCTCTATTATGTCTAGTAGTGAGCCATGCCATTTAAAATTCCACGAACTTGGCCTTCTGTTATATCCTTTTTGAAAATAATATTTTTGGTTTATTAAATATTCATTTTCTCGCCGAATAAGGTAAATTCTCCACGTTTTTAAATAATATTGCCAAATATTTTTTTTCGTTTTGATTCAAATATAATGTAGATATTACTTGCCGTTTTCAATCATTTTTTAAATCTTAACATTATTGCATTTGGATAATTTTATATAGTTCTGAAAAATGATAACTTGTTTCACGAGTTTTAGTATCACTTAGAGGAAAATTCTGATTCTCATACAAAAATATGAATTTTATATAATGAATGTTGAAATGGTATTTAAAATTGCTAAAGTTGTAATATTAGTACAATTATGAATTAATTATAACTTTTCCCAAATATCGGAAACCCTTTGCGGATATATTTATATAAAATTTATGTATAATGCCGCAAAGGGTAATAAAATTTATATTCATAAAATTTATATTATAACATGAATGCGGAATTATATTATGTTAAAACACACCTTTTTGAAAAATAATTTCCATAAGTACGCAATTAAATTTTAAAAAGTATTGTAGGACTGAATAGTTTTTGTAAAAAGCGTCCCTGAGGTAGAATTTTCACGAAAATGGCGCTATATAAATTATCCAATATTATTATTAACATATCGTCCATTGTGACATCCTCAGAAAAATTAGTATTGGAACCGATCTTTCCACCTGAACGCTATGCTGACATTTGACAGGTGACAGCTTGTTTGGAAATTTAATATAAACACTACGCGGCCAATGTTACTACGTTTTTTGTATTTTGTAGTATTTTATGACAATCGCAACCTAATCAACCACCTTTGTTAAAAACTAACGTTAAAAATCTGATTTCACTTT